>JABSTT010002151.1:0-65673 GCA_013339685.2 Hyalomma asiaticum | reverse complement strand
GCGTGAGCTCATGTTGTGGCAAATTCTAGTAACAGCAATACCGGGTTGTGTAGGTGTGTGTTTGCAGGTAATTTTACGAAGCGGCTCATGTAGTGTTCCAAAAATTCACAGGTTGACGGCATGGCTAGGATACGTTGGAAGAGAGGACCTCTGGGGAAAGTCGATGAAATCGCTTCGGAACTACACAGTTTGCAGTGATCATTTCAGGCAGCATGGCTTCATGAATGCTGAGCACAACAATCTTACAAAAAAACTTGCTGTACCCTCCGTCCCTCCTCCTACGCAAGGTAAGCAAGGGACATCCTCATGTTGTGTGGTTTGATGCTCAATGCGTACCTGATATTGCTTAATCGTACGTAGCATATACATTGTGTGCTTAACAAGTTGAGTAGCACAGATGTACAGAGTACTGGATAAAAAGTAAAGTTCAGCAGGTGCTAGTTGTGCATGAGCACTAGTCATATAAGTTCCCATACGCCGTTCTTAATTATGTTTGCTACTTATATGAGTTACAAATGAGTCTGGTGTCTGTAGTTACAAATGAGTCTGGAGTCTGGGCATCTTGCAGCTCGAAAAACCACATTTTTCAGCTGCCTGCTGTAGTTGTGAATGGCGGGGAATTGCTAGGGTTTAGAACAGATAGTTATGTATATGAACAGGAATGTAATCATGGCGCTCTTTAGATAACTAATGCTTCGACAGGTGGTGCGCCTCTCGTATCAACAAGTGGTAGTGGCTGTGATAGTGTTGTGCGAGAGTTAGTACGAATTAGTAATTATTTTATTCAGCGCCGTTCAATGTGGCCTTTCGCTGACTGTTTTTTTTTCTGCAGGTGTTGATCCTATCGCCACCCAAAGTGCAGGTGAAGATGAAATAGCTGTTGACAGTGAGTACTAGCAATGTATGTTTGTTGTTTTGTGAAATGAGTTAAATGATGTATGTGTGGCTGACATGTAATTTTTTGTGCAGGTGTGTGGGTTGCGGCATCGCTGAAAGCAGACGGCTATGAAGTAATTGTAGATGGTAAGTTACTGATAAATTAATTTAATTTTTAAACTGACGTATGTAATGATTCACGCCATTCAATGACTGTTCTTTCTGTAGGTGGGGAGTCTTTGCCGTCATCATGGGATACTGGCCAAGAAAGCTGCGCTGATAAGTACTTGTGAGAGATATGTGATATATTCCATGGTTGAGCCACTGAGTGACGCTATTTATTTTTTGTGCAGCAGATGGGTCTCTCTCATCGCCCTTGGGTTCTTCGTCGGAAACATGCCTTGGTGAGTACTTGCGAGAGAATCGAGATTTCTGTTGTACAAGAGCACTGATTTGAAACCTTTGAATGACACTTCCTTGCTTTCTGCAGCTGGTGGGCCTCGTACCTCCCCATGTACTATGTCAGAAGCTGTCCTTCGTAAGCACTTGACATAGAATAGCAATTACTATCACGAAAGAGCAGTCATTTTAACCAATAGAATGACACACTTTTTGTTTGTTTTGCAGCTGATTGGGCTAGTGCTTCGACCTCGGCTTCATCTGAAACATGCCTTGGTGAGTACTTGTGAGAGATTCGCATTTCCTCTTTCGAACGAGAAGTAATTTTAACCCTTTGAATGACACCTTCTTGCTTTGTGCAGCTGGTGAGCCTCGTGAATCAACACCGGCTTCGTGTGAACCGTGCCATGGTGAGTACTGCATTTATGAACTATTACTGTCATGGAAAACCACTTATTTGAACCATTGAAATGAGACGTTTTTGGTTTTTTTTAGTTTGCAGCTGGTGGGTTTCGTACAGTGTCCGGCACTACCTGCACTGACAACAGTGAATAGAATCTGTAAATGTTTATAGCCGCAAAGCAATCTTCAAATCATTACTGCAATGATTGAGGCCTTCGTAACGTACATAATTTTCATGAAGGCTGCAGGGCCTCTGCTAACTCTTTAAGGACATGCAGAGCTTAGTCGCTTTGCTAAAAAAAAGGAAACATTTGTGTTGATAATTTGTGTGGACTTGCATGCCATTTTTGCATAAATTCACAAGTCAAGTGTTGGGGAACAGGCATTTTGTTAACATCGCAGCATGAATAATGGGCACTTACTCATCGTAACTGCCATCCCAGGCGATGTAATGTTCACAATTAATGGTTCATGTATTTCAAGTTTTAACATGGTTCATTACCTAATGGTACTTGGCTGTCTTTCGTTCATACAGTAGTGTATTGTGCAATGTAGTGTCTCTAAAAATGTAACGTCTCATCACGCACTACTTCTCTGTATTCCTGTTATATTGATTTTAAGCATTTCCCGTTGCAGCTCCCTGCGGAGGAATGAAGTCGCCGTCGTGGAAATTTCGTCGCACCACCAAACGCCTGCAGGCAAGGGTCGCCTCCTGCCGCAAGACCATTGAAAGGTTGCGGAAACAGCAGAGGGAGCTACCTCCATCAATTGCCAAGGCCTTGGGTGTCGTTCGTCCTTTCGTGACCGAAGAGGTCTTCAATCTCCTTTGTGCACATGTGCGAGTAATGAGTAGGGGCCAGGGGAAAAGGTTTCCGGCATGGCTAAAGAAAAGGCTTCCAACAGTTCCCGTGCCGTGCTATCATGGCTACGGCCCAAAACTCGGATCGCACGGAAATCTGGTACGCACGTGCAATGCCGGACATGCGCAGGTAAATGTGTGTCTTTGAAACGTCCGTATTACAAAATAAAGCATTTCTCCATTGTCTGTGCTTGTCTTGTATGCTTTCGTGCGTGTAGGCAAGTGGTCTGAAAAGAAAAACAAAACAAAACAAAACGAATCCTCGCTAAACAGTGCCTCAGTGCAAATGAGCGCAATATGCTAGCGGGGGGGCTAAACCGAAACTCCCGAAGTATCATAAGCGACCACTTGGTGTCCCACTGCATTTCAGGAGAGGGGGAAGCCCTCCTTGCACTCTAATTCGGCTGCATGGCTCTATGGAAGCGTCCGCTCTTTACCAAGTTTCCCTTTCTCTATGATGTGTCGTCGCAGGGTAGGCGACACTCGCTTATAACTCGATATGTATGGTTATCCGATCCGCACTATCAGCCCCACGCAATGCACGTCCGTACGTGTACCGCTCCTCGCATTGCCACCGTGCGCACGTATTGGCTCAGCTGGACACGCGAAGCTGGATCGTTCGAACAATCCAGCGGCGCGTGCTCGGCCGAGCTGTCGTCACCAAGGCTTATATCACCTTCCTGACACTTGTGCACCATCGGCGAACGACGCGCGCGCAGATGCCTCGCGACGATCGCACGCGCGCTTTGACGACGTACTGCGGCCAAGTACGCGCCGTAGCTAGAGGCAGCTAGGCGCGCTACAACGCTAAATATTTTGTGCACGTCGTGCATATCTGCTTCATGTGTACGATATATTGAAGGAGATGTGCACAAAGCCTCCTGCCTACCTACGTGTTCTCGATGCCGGTAGCGGCGGCCGGAGCTGTCAGAACGTCGCGCTATCTCGATCCGCGCGCTCAGGTCGAGAGTGGCCAGAATGACGTACGCTCATCGCTTCGCCCACACGTGACACCTTTGCCTGTGTTCATTGTGGGTCCCACAGTCGCTCAGGCCTTTTAAGGCGTGGTGCGCTTACGTTTTTGACAAACGTTACATATATATATATATATATGCAACCTGCCATTTTATGCAGACATGTATATGTCCAAAACCAGCTTTTAAATCTTTGTGTCCCTCAAATCCAGTAGTGAAATGCTTCAGTGCTACTTCTATGTTATGTTGCCGACGTCCACACTAAGGTATGTGCCAGCACTAATTAGGGACGTTTATTTGAAGTTGATGAATGAATATTATATTTATCTCGACATATTAAATAGCTCGAAAACGATCATACAACACAGGTATTCTCTTCATTAAGGTAAGCAAGCTTTAGGTCATTTGAAGTGCAGTACCCTGTAAATGGCATATCATAAAATAGCAAAATAAAACAACTAACCAGATACACAGCCAAAAACAAAAACAAACAAGCAGCATTTCCAAAATATACCGTCTCTATTATGTTAATCACCAATCATATGAAAGCACGCACAAACAAGGCACAACAAACCTAGCACATGAATAAGACAAAGGTCACTATATAAGACAATACCTAAAAGAAGGGCGTAACAGACAAGGGGCCAGGAGAGGTGGGCGATGCAAGCACTTTTTGTGCCCTGTTTTCAACCTATCCTGGATATCCAACCCACTCAGTATTCGGTTCCTTTGAAGAGGCAATGCAACAGTTCTTTAACATAAGCTGAAAACGGTGCCGATCAGTCATGAAAGCTCGTGTGAGCACGAGCCAATTATTATGCACTGCTCACACCAGGTAATCTGTGTAAACTTTGGAACAAGCTTGTTTTCGTTTGAGACGCTGACGCAGCCATTTCATCGCCTGGGCAGGGTTTTCGTGAAATGAAGAATCCGGTAATCCAACAATGCCTAAACGAGTTCATGGCAGTCGTCATTGCAGCATAACGGCGGGTGCTACTCCCGTTGTGGCATGAGGTGTGCAGCTGTAGACGCCCAAGTAGTCCGTTAAGGCGACCCGGGTATCACGCCGCTCATATACTGCCATCTCTACAACAGACTTGAGGACCCTATTGAAACTCTTTACAAGCCCGTTTGCTTGCGGGTAGTAAACAGAAGAAAACTAATGGCGTATGCCACGTTCCCGAAGGAATTCTTCAAATTTAGCCGAGTTGAACTGTGGTACGTGGTCGGAAACTATTTCGCATGGGTAGCCTTCTCGAGCAAACACTTTTAGCAGGAAATTCTTGACCGTCGCCGTAGGAACTTGTCTTGAAAAACATGCTTCTGGACATTTACTGTGATAATCAATAAGCGTTATTGCATAACGGCAATTGCGGCAATTGATGGGAGCTTGCTCAAACGGCCCAATAATATCAATGGCAATTTTCTCCGAAGGCTTGTCAGGGAAATTTACTGGCTGCATAGGAGCTGCAGTTGGCTGTGCAGATTTGTCACATGACTGGGAAACAAAAGATGTTTTGGGCAGTTTTTCCACATGATCATCCATTCGAGGCCACGATTACGGGTCTCGCAACCGGCTTTTCGTACGGCTGATCCCCCGATGCGATTCATGTGCGACTTCCATCAAACAACGGCTAAGGCTACTTGGAACTACAGTTTTTCACCACGGTAAAGCAAGTCGTGTACTATGGATAGCTCTTAAAGGACATGAAAATATGGCACTAGCTTCACTTCCATGCCCACCGACGACCTGGCCTCTGGGTCAAACACGGCGCCAGCATCGGCGCTGACAGCGTCGCAGACGCCACAACACTCAGTCGTCCTGACTCGATCACCCCCGTGACCCTGGAAGTTTTTCCGGCTAGTCCAACGAGAACGTGTAAAAGTGGCTTGGCCTCTACGAACGAGTGGCAGCGCACCACCGGTGGGACCACACGATAATGCTCGCATACCTTCACTTCTATCTAAGGGGCCAGCATTCATTTGGTTTCATACAGATGAAGAGCTGAGCAGCTGGGACTTATGTATGCAGAAATTGCGCGATCTCTTTGGCCCGCCCACCGGTAGCAAGTCCGCTGCCATGAAAGACCTGTCCTGTCGGGCCCAAACAGCCACCGAGTCACACGTTCGTTACATCCTTGACGTTCCAGCTCTTTGCCGCTTCGTCGACTCCACCATGACCGAGATTGATAAAGTTGTCCATATCCTTAAGGGCATCGCCGACGACGCGTCCAACTTGCTCATCTTTGGAGACTGCTCGAGGGTGGACGAAATTACCAATCAGTGCCGCCGTTTCGAAGACGCCAAGAGCCGTCGCATCACCAAACAGTTCACGCGGCTTCCACACACCGCTGCCAGGTCTTCGTGTGAGGACGCTCATCAATCACTTCAACTGCGCACCTCTAATAGCGTTGTGCGCATCGTGCGGAGGGAAATCGAGGGTGCGGCACCGTCTCTCGTACACCCATTAGAGAATGCCGAGACGACGGTGTCTCTCATCAAGGCAGTTGTCCGTTAGCAACTTGTGAACGCCGGCATTCAACCGGTGTGCTGCATTTCCGGCCCTCCAGTCGCACCTGCCGCTTCGCTTCGTCGGCCATCACCGACGTTTCAACGATACCGAGACCCAGCCCAGCGCGAACACATGACGACAGGCCCATATGCTTCCACTGTATCGGCGTGGCTCACATTCTCGCTATTTCCCTCACCGCCAGTCCACGTTTTCAAAATATACCGTCTCTATTATGTTAATCACCAATCATATGAAAGCACGCACAAACAAGGCACAACAAACCTAGCACATGAATAAGACAAAGGTCACTATATAAGACAATACCTAAAAGAAGGGCGTAACAGACAAGGGGCCAGGAGAGGTGGGCGATGCAAGCACTTTTTGTGCCCTGTTTTCAACCTATCCTGGATATCCAACCCACTCAGTATTCGGTTCCTTTGAAGAGGCAATGCAACAGTTCTTTAACATAAGCTGAAAACGGTGCCGATCAGTCATGAAAGCTCGTGTGAGCACGAGCCAATTATTATGCACTGCTCACACCAGGGAATCTGTAATTTGGTTTCAAACACAGCTGGGGAGCAATTGCTTTTCTTTTAACAAATGGTGTCACTGGGGGCACAGAATACATTGCTTGATTTTTAAGTGATCTTTAAAACAGTTAGCTTCACCAGGCACCATATACCTAATTGGCCCCGACCCCACGCCTTTCCCTTCGTACTGGTCATCATTTACAAGTAACCCGTCCACTCAGCCCCACTATGACCTTCTCCGCGTCTTTCCTTTGCCAGTCGTCAACTAACTGGAACGACCTGCCCCGTCGTATTGCTGAAATCACCTGGCCATCAACATTTGTTGAATTGCTTAAACACTAATAAAACGATAACTTGGGCACGTTGGTATCGGTTCACACTGAAGTATAACAGCACACCACAGCTAGACAACCGGACTGACAAGCAAAGAAACGACACACACAACAAGTGCTGACTCGCAACTCAACAGTACATTGGCACAAGAATACACCACGCAAGTGCATATGACATGGGTTTCCACTGCTGTTTTGCCAACATAACATCAGGTTAAGAAACACGAAAGGGAAATTCCTTGTCACACAAGTCATCTGAAGTTGGGCTGACATACTTTTCTTTTTCTCTAACAATAATGATACTCCTTCACCACCTATCTGCTAATATGCTGCTTATGCTTGTACATTATCTCACTCAGTGCTAGCAAAAATAGAACCACATGATTTGCAGTGTATTGTAAGATTTGCAGTGGCCAACATTATTAAAGAAGCATTATTTTCTTTTAGTCTAGCATTAATGCAAGCTCCTGTTTGTCCAATACACAAATCACCACACGACAATGGAACACTGTCACAACATCTCGTTCACACTTCTTATGCTTTTGAGACTTCTTCCCGTGCTTGATACCACATGCGTTCTGCTGTGGAAAGTCTTTATTAAAAAGACGGCACAGCTTCCTAAGTCTATTCTTGCTGGAAAACACAATATTGACCACATACCTATTCCCAACATTTATAAGCCCGTGGGCCAACTTGTATTTATACGGTGCTTTTTTTTTAAATGCATAGTGCTTCTTAAAAAATTTGGCCATTGCTAATCTTGTAATGCATTGCAAATCATGTGGTTGTTCTCCCATTTTTTTTTCTTGAGCACTGAAATAGTGTACAACCATGTGCAGCAGATTAGCAGAGAGTTGGTAGAGGTGTATCCTATTGTTAAAGAAAAAGAAAAATCTATCAGCCAAGCTTCAGTTGATTTGTGTGACAAGGATTTGTCTTTCTACTGTGCGTATTTTCTTAACCTGATCTTACGTTGCCCCGCCACGGTGGTCTAGTGGCTAAGGTACTCGGCTGCTGATCCGAGGGTCGCGGGATCGAATCCCGGCTGCGGCGGCTGCATTTTGATGGAGGCGAAATGTCGAGGCCCGTGTGCTGTGCGATGTCAGTGCACGTTAAAGAACCCCAGGTGGCCAAAATTTCCGGAGCGCTCCACTACGGCGTCTCTCATAATCAGAACTGGTTTTGGGACGTAAAACCCCACAAAAACAAACAACTGATCTTACGTTCCCAAAACAGCAGCAAGAATCCATGTCACGTGCACTTGCATGTTGCTTATATTCATGTGTTATGTCTAGTAAAATGTTCGGTTGCGAGTCGGCACTTGTTGTGTGTATTGTTTCTGTCAGTACAGTTGCATAGTAGTGGTTCGTTGTTATACTTCAGCTTAAAAACTAATTGCTTCTGTGTAGACATGTGGCCACTGATTCCGAACTTTACCGTTTTAACCCTACCCCTTATGTAATACCCCCAAGAGGGGGTCTTAGGAAATAAAAGTGAAGTGAAAGATGTGCACATATTCTTTTTTGTTGAATTCAATACGAACAAATAAAGCATAGATTAAAGCATAATAATCCTTCTGCGACCATGAAATCAGCCTATGCTATTTCTTCCTCAAGCGGCCTTAATTATTAGTCAGTGTCCTCAGTGACGCCATTTGTTGAAAGAAAAGCGGGCGCTTTCAGCTGTACTATTTGAAACCATTGCAAATTCTCTGGTGTGCTACCGCCGAAATGAGAACTGAAGTCCGCGTTTAGTGCCGCCCTGAATAATCCGACGTACTGCGACCCTATGTACCGTAACTAGTCCTGGGGCGACTCGTACCGCAGCCCTCCTGCATCATTCAGACGCTCGAGCCGCTCCCCGTCGCCAAACGATCGTCGATCCCGCTCGCCTCTGCCCCGTGGACCTTCTTCACCGCGTGCTTCCATTCGATCACCCCCCAGCAAAACTGATATATGCAGCTCCCGGAGGTGACGCTGCATTGGACCCCCGACCTGCAAGTCCTTTGATTACTTTACCGACCGACCAGAACCAAATCGCCGTGGAAGTTGACGCCCTACCAGTAACTGTCCTGATCGACACCGGTGCACACATCTCAGTCATGAGCTCTGACCTTCGGAAGCGGCTGCAGAAAGTTCTCACACTTGCCGAGTTCAGCATTGTGCAAGTCGCTGGTGGAGCGACACCAGCTGCGCCGTCAATGTGTGCTGCTCGTGTAAGCGTTTAGGGTCATCACGCATCCGTTTTGGTCCACGTCCTTGACCATTGCCCTCACGACGTGATCCTGAGCCCTGATTCTTATCGGCTTACTCAGCTGTGATGGACTGTTCAGCTGGTGTAGTCGAGCTTGATTTGCCTGATGCTCCTGAACTTCCCGACACAGCGCAGGTGCATCTCTGTTCTGCTGACTTTGTTAGTCTACTGCCGCAGGCACTCACGTGCCCAATTTCTGTGTCGTGCCCAATCTCTGTGTGCTGGATGGCGACTATGTGCTCACTCCGGACGTCAGCACCTTATTCTCGCATGGCGTGTCTTTCTCTCACACGGTAGTAACCATACCGGATCAAAAAGCTTGTATGACGCTACTGAATTTTGCACTCTGCCCTCAGGTACTGCATAGAGGTTTATCTCTCGCCACTGTCACCGTCACACGAATACAAGCTTTTGCCCTCTCGCCGCATCACTCTTTGACCAGCTCTTTGGCCACTCCCTATCGGAAAAAACAGCGCGTCCCAGTGCATTTTTGCGCACTGGGCGACACTTGGGACGCTGTTTTTCGCTGTAAAGCCGCTGCGACGCGCTGGGACGCACGGGACCACACTGCGTTTTCACTGTGCGCACTGGTAGACACTGTATTTTCGCTGGTATGCACTGCGCGACACTGCATTTTCGCTGTGGCGCACTGGGGCGGCACTGCGTTTTCGCTGTCGCGCACTGAGTTTTCACTGTCACACTGACTTTATCGCTGCACACTGGGACAGCGTGCAGTGACAGCGTGCAGTAGCACTGTACAGCTGGGCCAGCGTATATACGTACTGCACATGCACTTGCTAGTGCTGCGGTTAATTAAGCGCCGATAAACAGGGATATTATTATATGCGCTGCAACAATTTGGCGACAAACTAATAGACATGAGTGCTGCATCATTGAGGAGAAATATGTATCGGTCGCACAGCGAGAATATCAGCGCCGATCGAATTCAACCCTTCTTGTGTACATGTCCTATATTTCCAGCCAAGATATTAGGAGATGCGTCATCGCAGAGGAGGCGACACTCGCTTATAACTCGATATGTATAGTTATCCGATCCGCACGATCAGTCCCACGCAATACACGTCCGTGCGTGTACCGGTCGTCGCATTGCGACCGTGCGCACGTATTGGCTCAACTGGACACGCGAAGCTGGATCGTTCGAAATATGCAGCGGCGCGTGTTCAGCCGAGCTGTCGTCACCAAGTCTTATATCACCTTCCTGACACTTGTGCACCATCGAGCGCACTCATAAACGAGTTGGCGAACGACGCGCACGCAGATGCCTCGCGACGGTCGCAAGCGCGTTTTGACGGCGTACTGCGGCCAAGCACGCGGCGGAGCTGAAGGCAGCTAGGCGCGCTACAACTCTGAATATTTTGTGCACGTCGTGCATATCTGCTTCACGTGTACGATATATTGAAGCAGATGTGCACAAAGACTCCTGCCCACCTACGTGTTCTCGATGCCGGTAGCGGCGGCCGGAGCTGTCGGAACGTCGCGCTATCTCGATCGGCGCGCTCAGGTCGAGAGTGGCAAGAGTGACATACGCTCATCGCTTCGCCCACGCGTGACACCTTTGCCTGCGTTAATTGTTGGTCCCACAGCCGCTCCGCCTTTTAGGTGTGGTGCGCTTAGGTTTTTGATCAACGTTACATATATATGCAACCGGGCATTTTACGCAGACACTTATGTATATACATATGACCAAAACCAGCTTTTAAATCTTCGCGTCCCTCAACTCCTGTAATGAAATGCTTCAGTGCTGCTTCTATGTTGCGGACGTCCACACTAAGTGTATATGCCAGCACTGATTAGGGACGTTTATTTGAAGTTGATGAATGAATATTATTTTTATCTCAACATATTAAATAGCTTTAAAACGATCATACAACACGCCCGGATTTATTCACTCGCCCACGGCGCCCAACCCCGCTAGATAACATGCGACGATAAGCGCAAGCTACTTGCGCGGACGGAGCGGCGGTGGTGACCACGGGCGCAGTGGCGAGTGACTAAGCGTGGGGCCGGCGCCATCGACGTCACAGGACGCTCTTTTTCCGTCTCTTTTCGGTTTTCAAGGAGCCTGCCACGGGGAACTAATTGTTCCGCGACCGTAGCTCCGACAGGCATTCCGCTATTCAAACTTGATCGTTGGGATCGGTAGTGTCGAGGACGGAGCTCCCAAGTACTCATTTGCTGTAGCCACCAATTACTAATAATTACTAACTATCTATAATACTAATTAATTACTAATAACTCAAAAGTTAATTAGCGTAATTTTGCTAATCATGCATACAAGTGGGGAAATTTATCTGTATCTAGAGGCCGCCAATCCGTATACTGGAATGGTACACAAGACATTCCCGGGATTTATGTTTTTCTAATTTTAAAAATGTGTTGCAGCTAAAAAAACACCCTGTATAATCATGTGGCTGCAAATGTTTTGTCATTCCTTTTTGTATTGCTGCTCTGTGTTAAAAACTGAAATGCATATCTGCTGCACCTTTTTGCTACTTGGCTAATCACGGAAAGAGGAAAACTCTCAACTTAAGATGCAAGATTGTCGCACCTTTTTTTTAGCCCACTGTTTTAGGCATGAAATAGCTTGTTAAGAAACCCCATTTGTATAAACAACTGCCCCAGTAGTTAGGCATGAAATAGTTTGTTAAGAAACCCCATTTGTATAAACAACTACCCCAGTAGCAGGGATATCACCAGTCATAGTAAATACCAATACAGACTAAGGCATGAAGCACCAGTGTAAGAAATTAAGCAGCAACAGCAACACACAGTGCTATGAAATATACACTGGGTGTTCAAAGTAATTGAGTACACAATGCTGGCTTCCTGCAGAAAAGAATATCTTCAGCAAAAATAAATGTCTTCACCAAGTGTTGGGAAATAGTTCTTTCTTTTGTGGTTTATTTCCACAATTAATGAATCTGCCATGCACAGCAATAAGCAATTCAATTCAGCTTCAGAAATGGCTGCATGTATGGATCAGATGGGTCCTAGAGACTTTGGCCATTGAGCCAGCAATGGTGGCTTTCAGCGAGTCTTTTGTATTATGAGGCTCTTTGTTGTCCGTTCTTGCAACGGCACATCAGACATAGCAAACGAGTAGATTTTAATCTGGAGAACTGGGAGGCCACAAGGTGGGAGTATGTGTTTGTAAAAGTTGTCAACCATTCACCCCTGGGTGACGCAGGCGGCGTGGGCAGAAGTCGAATTTTGCTGAAGGACAAAGATCTTTTATTGTTGGTGTCTTCTTTTATGTCCTTATATATAGAAGCGTGTGTGTGCTACAAATGTCTCGTATCTCACACTTTATAGAATATGTCCATTTTTCTCTGAAAATACGCAACTACTGAAAAGTGTTCTAAGTGATACGTATTTGCAAACGTGGCTTAATAAGAAACTGTTTCTCCAGACAGAGGTTACAAGATTTTCACAGATGTGAAATGCAAAAGGAGGCAACGTTATACATGATGAGAGGGGAGGAAAAGGAATTATCGGTGCACTAACATATACAGCCAGTATAGTAGTATACCAGAGGTAGAGAGAAGCAGCTGAAACAAATATAAAACATAAGCAGTACAGAATGTGCAAACATGGGAGTACGTACAAATGTACATACTATAAACGTACAATGTATATACATTTCTGTGGAAGGAGACATGAAATATGCTAAAGAAAAACTACAAGCAATGCACATAAAAATGACGCATTGTGCCACCATGAATAACTCTGAAAAGCATAATTGGTAAGAAAAACGCAGTAATTGCACAAGGTATTAAAGAATATTTTTAGTGTCGTTTTTTCAAATTGCTCATGACTAAGTCCGGTCAAACAGACAATGACAATTTACAATGATGAATTCAGTGTGCCCACGTTATCCTCGCAAACTTATGAAATTGATCCTGGACTCCTGTATTTGGTACTTTGAAGGAAAAGTTCTCGACTACGCCTACGTACTGTCGTGCACGCTTTGATCATCGGTATAAAGTTTTCATTCCGTTCTACCGCCAAATAAGCAAAGCATGCGCAAATTCAGTTTCTTTATGGCTTCACAAGCTCCGATCACGAGCTCCGATCGAAGCAACGATTTGTCATTTGTGTTCGCGTGAACGGGAATGCATTAATGCTTGTTCTGCACGTAGCGGCACGAAAACATGTGGGGTCGAAAGACATTTGCGGCAGGTAAAACCCCCAAGTCGATAATTTCCTCAATATATTTTTTTTCTCATAAGCGTACTATCTGTTCCGGCCCTTGCCTCACGCACAAAAATGGCAGGGAAACTCCCATTTGACGCAAAGTGATTGCACAGAGTAAAATAGCAGCATTGTAAATGTTATTACTTCTATTGTAGTGGAAAATAATGTTATCATTCATTCATTCAAGCAAGCGCGAATGCTGGCAGGCCTGCGAGCCTGTGAACGCACTTTCCAACGCCGACGAAGGCTCGAACAAATTTTGCCCGTAAATGCTATAAGTGAAACTCAATGTGCATCTATGAATGCATAAGAGGCTCACGACGCGCTCATCTTAGTTTTATACCACTTTCATTAGATTACTAAATACTACCGCCCTCTGCCACCTCAGCTGTGATCACACCTTCGGCCCCGTGGCAGGCCTCGTTAGTGGTTATCTCTGTCCGCGTGCGTGATTGTCTTAGTTGTGTGCCTTGTGTGTATTTTTTGACGTGCGTGTATACGTGTTTCTCACCGTGCGTTACATCATCAAAGAGCGCGCGGTGCTTCCGACAACGCTTATCAAAGGCTTTAAGCCAGCGAACGCGAAAGCTTTACCCAAGAACGCAGTTTTCTCTGAAGACGGCTCCTGGGAAGGCTTCTATCCGGCGAATGTTACTGCACTCGCAGGTGAGTGAAAAATCAATACAACCAGTCAGTGACGCAACTGCAGTCACCACATGCTTCGATATTTTGCTTGCCCTTTGTGATTTCATTTTACCACCTCGTTTCGAAATCTCAACGAGTGAGATGATCGATGTGTAGCCGCGCTTGAAGTGCTGAACGCATCCTTTTTTTAAGAACGGCTAGCGCACCCAGCTAGATCTTATATATATATATATATATATATATATATATATATATATATATATATATATATATATATATATATGAGCGAATGAAAATCGATGGATCCGGTGAAATATGTGTTTGAGGAACAGGGTGACAAACGTTCGAAACACAAATTCTTTACTAACGTTTCGGCAGGTGGGCCTGCCTTCGTCAGAGTAACAGAGACTGCTTGCCACGCAGGGCATATACAGGGTGTCCCACGTAACTTGAGCCAAGACTTTGAAAATGAAAGGCACTTGAGAGGAGAACTGAACCAAACGTATACTATTCGTACTGGTCTATAGATACTCAGGTTATTTTTTATTTCCCCCTAATGTAATTAGTTAATTATCTTTAATTAGCTAACTCCTTAATTATGGGCTGAAAACCCAAAATATGAACACTGAGCTGTAGAGCACCTTCATAAACCACCGACTGAATTGTTTCCTGTACGATATGTCTTACGGTGTTAATTTTTCCGCATTCTAAAGAAAGCCCGCGAAATTTGAAAATGAGCCACGTGACGGACCGCGAGCGCACTGCTATAGTGCTGGTCTCAAGCGTGCAACCGGTGAACAAGGTCGCCTGCGGCTGCCACGGGGAAGCGACATGATGCTTTGAAGGTGGTCGATGTTTGGGCGTCCGTCTTTGGTTCAATGACGGTGCACATTCACGCTGCTGGCCGAGCGCTGCCGCGGTGGTAAAGCGCTCAATACTGCGAGGAAAAAAAACAAACAGCAGTTTGATTCTGATTCACGAAGATCAAGAAAACAGAAGATCAAGAAGATCAAGAAAACAAGAAAATAAAGCTATTTTCTTCTTTTATTTATCCGTCTTGGACGCTTATCTCGGCAGCGCTCGGCCAGCAGCGTGAATGTGCACCGTCATTGAACCAAAGACGGACGCCCAAACATCGACCACCTTCAAAGCATCATGTCGCTTCCCCGTGGCAGCCGCAGGCGACCTTGTTCACCGGTTGCACGCTTGAGACCAGCACTATAGCAGTGCGCTCGCGGTCCGTCACGTGGCTCATTTTCAAATTTCGCGGGCTTTCTTTAGAATGCGGAAAAATTAACACCGTAAGACATATCGTACAGGAAACAATTCAGTCGGTGGTTTATGAAGGTGCTCTACAGCTCAGTGTTCATATTTTGGGTTTTCAGCCCATAATTAAGGAGTTAGCTAATTAAAAATAATTAACTAATTACTTTAGGGGAAAATAAAAAATAACCTGAGTATCTATATATAGACCAGTACGAATAGTATACGTTTGGTTCAGTTCTCCTCTGAAGAGCCTTTCATTTTCAAATTCTTGGCTCAAGTTACGTGGGGCACCCTGTATAGCGTCCGCATATCCTGGCGTATCACAAAGCCGTGTCATCACTAATATCGTCTCTGAGGAATTATGATGAGTTATCGACGCATGCACGTGGTCGTAGGCTGACACACAGTTTCAACGCGCGACGTTATGCAATCGTGAATTGACACCTTCAATCTTTCGTCGATAGCTTATACATAAATACATGACAGCGAAAAGCGCGGACAGCCACTACTGTAGTGAGTAAATAAACAGAACAGACATCACGCAAAAGCACATGTCATACTTAACAACGCGAAAACAGAGAAGAAAAAAGATAAAACAAGTAGGCAGGCTAAAAATACGTCGGTTCTCGAGAACGTGAGAGCGATGTACACGTGACCGTACTCCGGGACAGTGCTTGCAAGGCAACATGCAAGTCAGAGAGCCCGGACTCTCGTTCATGCCGTTAGACAGTCTGTTGAATTTATGGATTAAAAATGATTCTCTGAGTTCGCGTTCATGATGTGAGTTGAACACTGATTCAAGTATTGTGGCTTTAAATTTACTAAAGGAGTGACCTGCGTCAGTGACATGAGCTGAAACAGGCAAATTAGGAAGGGCATACACATGTGCCTTGTGGTTGTTAAAACGGTACCTGAAACCTGTCTCGGTTTGGCCTATGTACTGAAATGGCAGATGGAGCATTCTAGCAAATAAACGAAGTTTGCTGTGTCGCAAGTGAAATTGCCCCTGATCTTTAAACTGAAATTTGCAGTGGTACTCGTGGCCACGTTTGTCGTCGTCATGTGTGCGCACACTTTACAGCGCGGTTTCATGCAAGGATGGGACCCAACCGTCTGGTCATTGTCCTTACGACTCATCTTCGAAGAAGTCATTAAGTCTCGCAGGTTTTTTCCCTGCCTGTAAACAACCCGCGGTGGCTTCGGAAACGCTCGGGCAAGGCGCTCGCTCTGCATAAGTATATTGTAATGTTTTCGGAGAATAGCCGCAAAATTAGGGACGGATGCGTTATGGGTTACAACCCATATAATATATATATATATATATATATATATATATATATATATATATATATATATATATATATATATATAATTTCGCAAGTTCTACGCGTTGTCTCAGCTAATCGGTTGTGGTAGCGAAGCGTTTTCACAAGCATGCTTAACATGTGCTACGCGCACATCTGTAACAGGTTGGTGCCATTAAGCCGCGTTCATTTCGCCGAAATGCAATTGCACCTGACGTATAATAGTTTAGTTGCTTCATTGCACCTTATTTACCAGCGAAAAAAAAAAGCGACAGCCTTGGTGTCCCGTTCTTAATATTTTCGCACTGCTAGATGCCTAGAAATTTGCGGGCCTCGTAGCTATAACGGTTCAGTCCAGCTAGTTTTGTAGCATGTGTAAGCCGCGTTAGTGTGGGTTCTGAAAATTTCAGATTTAAGTGCACGTTAAAGAAAACAGATAATTAATCACTGTGGCATCTTAAAGTCTCAATGTGTTGTTACTGAATGTCGTTAACAACTACAAATCGACGTTAATCAGTGTGGCATCCTCAGCAGCAGTGTTGTTACTGGGCGTTAAGCTCATAAGGGATAGGGTTCGGGTGCGCTTACTGATCTACAAACACACGACACAGTTCTGTCTTCTTGTCTGTGTTCCTATTCCTTGCTACATATTCTGTTAATGGACATTAAATGCCATATTTTAATATCTAGTATGAATGAGCTTATTGAAGCTCGTTCACATGCTTGCTTATGTGTGCTTTGTTTTTATTTACATACATTTTAGAGCATCCCCCACACTCACTGGAACAGCTTCTCGCCACCTTCCGAAAACCAAGATCTTTGGTTCTAAGGCTGATGCTCGGCAAGGTTTCAAAAAGCAGCTCAATAGGAATTCCTACGAAAAAAGTAAGCTTTCTTGATGCTTGATCATGATGCTTGGGGCAAAAATGGACAAACGGTTGCCTGACTAGGCCTATAATTGCGTTGGCGCTTATTGTCTTAGTACGAGCAGAAAAATGGACCAAATATACATACAGTGCGTACACATGTAAAGTGTACATGAACAAGGAAGCCTACTACAAAGTACAAATGCTTACAGGGCGCAAATTAAACAAACAAAAGAGAGGGACACACAGACACACACAAAGCGCCACCACCAACTGATTTATTCAGGACAGAAGAAAGGGGTGTCTATTTATACTAAAGCACATGCGCAACACAGCGCAATGATACCACAAAGCAAGTATGCCAATCATTTCAAATGCATGCGAAACAGATGCATCTCAGCATCAAACAACGATATAGAGGTATCACTTACGCACTTATTTCCTTTCATTTTTATGAAGTGAGCTTCCAAAAGTTCTCTAGCCGTTTTATTAGTGCTCCTACCAAGTATGGCGACGCGCCTAAAATGCGGTTCACACGCGCAGGCTCTACAATGCCCGCTAAGATGCGCACCGTCCATCTTACTTAATCTGTTCGAGTGCTCTCTCAGTCGAACGTTCAGGCACCTGCCTGTTTGGCCCACATATGAAATTCCCCTAAGTTGTGGGAAGTCATATGTGGGCCAAAAAGGCAGGTGCCTGAACGTTCGACTGAGAGAGCACTCGAACAGATTAAGTAAGATGGACGGTGCGCATCTTAGCGTGCATTGTAGAGCCTGCGCGTGTGAACCGCATTTTAGGCGCGTCGCCATATTGGTAGGAGCACTAATAAAACGGCTAGAGAACTTTTGGAAGCTCACTTCATAAAAATGAAAGGAGATAAGTGCGTAAGTGATACCTCTATATCTTGTTTGATGCTGAGATGCATCTGTTTCGCATGCATTTGAAATGATTGGCATACTTGCTTTGTGGTATCATTGCGCTGTGTTGCGCATGTGCTTTAGTATAAATAGACACCCCTTTCTTCTGTCCTGAATAAATCAGTTGGTAGTGGCGCTTTGTGTGTGTCTGTGTGTCCCTCTCTTTTGTTTGTTCAATTTGCGCCCTGTAAGCATTTGCACTTTATAATGAACCAACTAGCCCAAGAAGCAGTTTTATGAAGCCTACTACGGTAGTCACTCAAAATGGACTGAACGGGACTTACTGCAAGTCTAACTCCCAAGAGTAACTTGGAATCCAGTGGGCGTTATCAAGTCTAGTACCATAAGCGATAAAAAAATTGTAGGCCAATCCAACCTGTGCAGACAGTTGGTCTGTGAAGCTATTGAGAGCAACGTATAAGCTAGCTGTTGAACCATTTACTATGTGCAATGACATGAGACTTGCGAATGCAATTTACAGCACCTTTATAATATTGCTGTGGCTGTAATAGCTGGTTTGTGATCACAACACGTAAAATTTTTGTGACTGGGGCCTGCTTGTGTAATTTTCTTCATGCACTAAATTGCCAATATAAGAGACATAAGGCTGGTAAATGAGACCCACTTATCCCCATCCGGTCAAAGGATGGTGCCTATGCATCTGTAATCCTTACTGGTAAATACTTCCGGCATGCACTGCGGCCAAATCTCATTCATATGCACTGCCTCTGAGGCAAGGTCACATTTTCCGTCAGTGTTGACTGATGCAAAGGAACCCCTGGAAAAGTCATATGAAGCTTTAATGTAAGAACCCTCATGTTTAGTTACAGGAAGGGAAAGAAAGCAGAGCATGTCTCACAGAAATGACCAAAGTTATAGCATGACAAACCACGTTGTGTAGTGCCAGCGAAGGTCGAGAGTCGAGAAAGTTTAGGTTTGCGAAACAATACAAGTGTACATGAACAGACGACTCACTGCCTGTGTGTGCTGAACAGCCACCTCCACATGATGCAGTACAGGTCCAACATGCGAAAAGTGTTTTCTGAATAAGGCTGGTATGTAAGCGCAAGCATTATAGGTCTGGAATCATTACTGTAAAATCCCAAGCAAACGCTCCCACCGTGCAAGTGCCTCCCTCCCTATTTCTAGAGATTTGCAATTGGCGCCAATGACCAAGGAAGCGCCCCCACCCTCTTTTTAACTGTTTACCACAGCATGCATACCAGGCTGCTTGGAAAGTTTTTAGATGCGAAGCAGCTCTTTGACTACCCTCTGTAACGCTGTCCCTCCGAGCCACAATCATCATCATCATCATCCTCGGCACAAGCGCGAGGCAACGCGCTTCCCTCGGCGCAGGTGTTGGAGCGGTGCCAAGTAGGTCGCGCCGCAGCTGGGCGTTGACGTCACGCTCCCCTCGCACGCTTCCCTCGCAGGTGCGCGCGTACGTCACTCTCTCCCTCACCGGCCGGAGCGCCCGCAGCTGCCGGCTCCAACGCCCGCTCGCCTCCCGTGTCTGCGTTTCAAACAAACGTTTACACCAGTAAACGCTACACCGAGTTTCGCTTTAAACTTCTTCCAGCACCCGCGTTAGCGCCGTTCAACCAGTGACGCCACCCGTGCGCAACGCTGCTGCTTCGCATCCCATCAGGGTTCCCTTCGGGGAGATGGTACAAGTTTTTTTTCCCTTCAATTTTTCATGCAGTTGCACAATAATTTGCAGGAAACACTGCAACTAAGTGAGGAAAGTTTGCTTAGCTGCACTTTTCCTGAAGCCTGTTAACGGCTGCAGCACAGCTGCATCACAGCTGCGTGCTTCTCAGCTGCATAGCTGGCCATGGACTAGACAACTGGGATGCGAGAGGCTTTCTGAGTTGCCATTTTCTTCGAACTAAGGTGACCTAGAGTTAGTTTAGGTTGCTCTAATCGTATAGACAGATGTCTGCTGCATCAGTTGCTACTGTGCATTTAATGTTCGGTGCTGCTTGTGCTTGTGGTCTCGCAACTTGGGCGTCTAACTCCGAGGAGTCTTATTTTTGCTCCGGGAGCAGTAACATCAAATAAAAATAGTAAATGCACCTATTCCACGGATAGTGATGAAAATAACCACTCTGCATTCTTTTTTTTTCTCTCCGGTAGTTGCACCATGTGAGTTCCATGATGCAAGTTTTTGTCTATTTTCGTTTTCCTCGTATACCACATTTCATTTAAACAGTGCAGACCATGTCCAGCCAATGAATGTATCCTCACTCTGTCCACAATGTACATGATGCTGTCTCTTTTACAGAAATAGCTCGTGAGACAAGGCCCGCTGAGAAATCTGACCAGGAGGAGCACATTGTAGCACAGCTGCTGGTGCCACAATTCTCTCCTGGAGGTATGCTTTTGCTGTTACGTTTGTACTCTTGAAACCAATGGTGCCTTGGCGTACATTCATTTCTGAATTTTGTGCAGACATTTCCGGCTTATATCACTTTGCGATGAAAGGATGATTTAGAGCAGGGAATGTCGCGGGAGCCAACGTTTCGACAAGCGGACTTGTCTTCGTCAGGACGAAGGCAAGTTCTAAATCGTACTTTGCGGTTTCTTCATCGATTCAAGCATCCACCTTCCCCTGAGCTTCTCTTCTAGTTTGGATTACAATGAAATGGCTTTATTGGCCTTATGTGCTCGGAAAATGTAACAATTTTTTGTCTAGTGGTCTGGGCTTTGGCTAAAGCATGAGTCTGGTGATGCGAACTTTAATGTATGTGAATACATGAGAGTACGTCATGTGATTCTCTCTCGGTGATTGCCTAAAGACAGCCAAACTTCAGAGTATTTTGCCTTGATGAGCACTCATTGGGCAAGGAACATTGCTTGAGCCAACATGTTGACAAGCAGACTTGTCTCCTTCCCCTTAAAGGGGCCCTGCGACACCAACCAAGCATGCTGCTTTTATTAGTCATTCTAGAACTGCGGCACGTGGGGATATTAGAGTGAGAGTGGAAGTGCCAAAAATAAAGTGTTTATTATTTTATTTCAACGAAGAAAACACCTTCTGGAGAGTTCTGCTTGAACTGTGGCAGAACACAATGGTGAATTTTGCTACAGGAAGTGACGTTTGTTTACGTGCCAGTGACGACCATGGCTGGGCATTGTGATTGCTTTAACATGCCAATTCAAATGTTACACTCATTTATCCCTGCTAAGCCACGCTGCTCAGCACAAAAAATATAAAATCTCGTGTCAGGGGGCGATAAATGCAGGTGTTAGTTGCGGTGGTTTAAAAAGCTGAGCCTTGGACAGGTTAAATTTCCTTACTGTCTGCCTTCAATGGAGGTGGAAGCCGAACTGGCGTGGAGAGACGAACCTCTTGTGCGCCTAGCTGTAAAGGAGTGCCAAAACTGGTTGAGAGGAGCAGCCAGTGTTACCGATGCAGTTGAGAATGTTGGAAGCTTGGAAGGGTCACAACGGAAACCTCCCTGACACACAGAAGGGAATCTCTTAAGTATCATATTTTAAAAACAACTGCCTCTGCCGACTGACGCACGTGGTTCGTTGTCCCTGTTGTATATGCATTGCCGGCTCCTCCCGCGTTGCCAAGTGTTCGTAGCAAAAACCATGGATGCATGATACATACGTCACATTTGAAGAGATTTCGATTATTTTCTAACAGAGTGTTGTATTTGATTTTGTTGTTAATACTCGCGGGGGATGTTCAACTGAACCCGGGGCCTCCTAAGACACAGGAGATGGAAGTGCTGAAAAGTTTGCAAAGTGGACAGGAAACTTTAATTTCAAAGTTAAATGGCATCGAATCCAGGTTCGAAAAAAATGAGAACATACTTATGGAAGTGAAAGCTAATCGTAGGCAAACTCAGAATCAGATAGGGGACATCAGAAAAATTGTAACAGAACAGGCAGTTATAATACGGCAACTCATGCAACAGGTGAAAGATCTGCAGAAGAAAACAAATGACCTCGAAAACAGAAGTCTCCGGAAAAATCTTGTTTTCTATGGCGTTGATGATAAAACCTCAGAATCCTGGGATGAATCCGGTGCTATAATAAAGAATATTTGCAAGACGAGCCTTGGAATGGAACTTGAATCTCTGGAAAGAGCACATCGCTTAGGGCGCTCTAATGAGAATAAGAAGAGGACAATTATTGTTAAATTCTCATTGTACAAAGAGCGCCAGGCAGTGCTTCTTAATGCCAAAAGATTCAAGAATTCCCAGTACAGCGTTAGCGAGGATTACTCACCTGAGACGAGAAGCGTCAGGAATAAGCTGTGGGAATATGCTAAGACAAAAAGAGAAGATAAGACGAATAAAGTGCAGCTGAATTTTGACAAACTGATCATTAACGGCAGGGCTTTCAGGTGGGATGAAGAAAAAGAAGAGGTCGTCCCAGTACGCAGGCAATGACAAACTAGAAAAAAAGAGAGATACCAATGTCAAGAACTTGTTGCAGTCATCGTGAACTACCGAAGCGTAGTTAATAAAGCTGCTGAGCTCTCGGGCTTACTTGAAAGTGTCAACGCTGACATAGTCCTTGGCACAGAATGTTGGTTAAAGCCCTCGATTGCTGATAGTGGGGTGTTTCCGCAAATATACGTCATCTACCGCAAAGATAGGCCCGCAGCAGGCGGTGGCGTCTTTTTGCTTGTCCGCTCTTCCTTACAGTCAATGGAACTTGATTATAAGTACGACGCAATGGAGTCTGTATGGTGCGAGATAATCCTGCCGGATAACTTCGTGTTCTTGGTCGGAGTGGTTTTATCGCTCGCCGAGCTCGGATATCACCACAATGCGAACATTATATGACATTATTTCCGAAGCGTCAGCTCAGACGATACTCCTCGGGGGTGATTTTAATCTGCCTGGCTTATCTTTTAATCTGCCTAGCTTATCCTCGGGGGTGATTTTAATCTGCCTGGCTTATCTAGTTTGAGCGGGCGCAACAACCTTGCGATGAAAAATATTGTCGACACGTTTGGTTTGCGCAGTTCGTTACCGCCCCTACTCGCAATGACGCTGTGTTAGACTTGTTGTTTTGCAACGCACCAAATTTCGTAAGTAACGTGACTGTGATTCCAGGAATTAGTGACCATCTTGCTGTTGTTACTAGTATCCGAAGGGAAAAAGTGTGTGCGAAGTTACCTACGAGTAGAAGGATCTACTTTTACGAGAAGGGTGACTACGATGCTATTTCTGAAAAACTTCGTAACTCGCTCCCTGTTTTCGAGTGCCCTTTTGAGGAGGGTAATGTGCATAATATGTGGGACAAATTTAAGACTATATTATCTGAGTTAACAAATACACATATCCCAAGTGTTGATTCTTCACAGTTAAAAAAGCACAAACAACTATGGGTAACAGCACATATATTAAAACTTATCAACAAAAGGAAGAGGGCGTTTCGCGCATTCAAGAAAAGCAAATCAGTAACTCACTTTGAAAAACTGAAGTCGATTACCCACGAATATAAACTAAAGACAGAAAAAGCTAAAGATGATTACTTCACTGAGCTGAGCAACAAAATGAAATCAAATCCTAAAATGTTTTGGAAGTACTTAAAACAGCGTGGCTCAGATTCCTTTGGAATACAGGAGTTAAATTATAATGGCAAGTTAATTACCGATGACGGGGATAAAGCTGCATACCCAAACAACTTTTTCCACTCGGTATTCTTACCCAAACACAGCTGTGATTATCAACCAACTATTATGAGCATTTCGCCTATTCTTCCGGTTGAGCTTAGTGTTAACGGAATTGAAAAATTATTGAAGAACGTAGATGAGAGTAAATCTAGTGGTTCAGATCGAATTTCTCCGCGTGTACTCAAGCGTTGTGTGGGGCCAATTTCTATGTACCTCCTTGCAATTTTTTGGAAAATCTTTAGCAACAGGTGTCCTACCACATGACTGCAAAATTGCGCACGTGGTACCGATACATAAAGGTGGTTCCGAAAAAGACGTTGGCAACTATAGACCAATATCACTTACGTCTATTCCATGTAAAATACTCGAACATATTTTATACAAAGAAATAATAAATCATTTAAACAAGCATAAGGTTCTAATCAATGAGCAGCACGGATTTCGCAGAGGGCTGTCGTGCACAACACAATCGGTAGAATTTTATCACGATGTAATATTGGGCGTAGATACTGTAGGAAAGGTTGACGGTGTGTTCCTGGATTTTCGGAAAGCCTTCGATACGGTGTCACATTCAATCTTACTGTTTAAACTTGCCACCCTGAACATTGATAAGACTGTTTTAAAATGGATCGAAAGCTATCTTTCTCAAAGAAGACAAAGAGTAGTATTAAATGGAAAATGCTCCGAATATGCAGATGATACCTCAGGGGTCCCACAGGGCTCCGTTTTGGGTCCGCTATTGTTTCTAATTTATGTTAATGATATCTCTGCAGGAATTTCATCTTCTATACGGTTGTTTGCGGATGACTGTGTTGTGTACAGAAAAATTTTCAATTCCAATGATGCATCAGAACTTCAGAAAGACTTATCGCTCATTCATAGCTGGTGTACCAAGTAGAAAATGAACTTGAATATAACAAAGTGTGTACATATCTCATTTACTAAAAAGATGAAACCATTTCAGTCACGGTACCACCTGAACAATGTACAGTTAAAACAAGATAGTGCATATAAGTATCTAGGTGTGCTGCTATCATCTGAATGTTCATGGAGGCCTCAGGTGGACACTCTCATAGCGAAAGCTGGTAAGGCTTTAAATTTTATTCAAAGAAATCTGCGACGTTGACATGTGAATTTAAAATGCATGGCGTACACTACTTGTATTAGACCTATCTTGGAATACGGTTGTGTCGTGTGGGGCCCCGCCAAAGTAACCTTCATTGCTGCTCTTGAACAAATTCAAAATCGCGCGGCCAGATTCGCATTCGGACGGTACGGAAGGAGGGAGAGCTGCACTGCAATGAAGGCTGAACTAGGATGGGAGTGTCTTTACAATACAATAACAAAACAGTTTACAATAACAAAACTGGAATTAACCGACAAAGTTACCTACACAAACCTCATTACATATCAAAACGTTTTGATCATAGCTGTAAAATCCTGGAATACCAAGCTAAAACGAACAAGTATAGGCCTCTTCGATTTGGCTTGCACTAGCGGCACTAGTTCTTA
Organism: Hyalomma asiaticum; assembly: GCA_013339685.2. Classification (NCBI taxonomy): domain Eukaryota; kingdom Metazoa; phylum Arthropoda; class Arachnida; order Ixodida; family Ixodidae; genus Hyalomma; species Hyalomma asiaticum. Next base: position 40,170 of record JABSTT010002151.1, on the reverse strand, counting down.
AAAGTGCCGCAGCGGTGTCTAGCAGCACCGGTCGAGCAAGTGCAGGCGCAGCCTCGACACTAGCCGACAGTAGCGCGCGACGACAGCAGCCAAAACGAAGGCGTGAGTGCAGGCAGTGTAGGCCTAGAACAGCCGCCTCCGCCGCCTTGCCCGATCTCACTTGTCCAAACGCTACCGGCCTTCCTCCGTGGCTACCGTGATGGCACTTCTCGCGACTGCCATGGAACTGCTCGATTTAAGCAGCGACGACGATTCCGTCAGCTGTGACCTTGGCAGCGACTCCGACGAAGAGTACAACGATGTGTGCATCTTGATCGCGTGCGCGTTGGTGCGTGGCGATGCCAACCGTGTTCCTGGGTATGAGAGCATAATCAGCAGGTACCACGAGTATGAATTCAAGCGACTCTTCAGGTTATCCAGGGAGACGTTTGACTACTTCAGTGCTAAATTCAGGGCGTCGGCCTTCTACCCAAACGCAGTGCAAGGCCGTCAACAAATAAGTGCTGAAAAAACGTGCCTCATAGCACTTGTGTACCTAGGATCACAAATATCGATGTACGCCATCGGTGATAAGTTCGATGTGACCGAGTCGTCAGTCCATGCTTGTGTGACACGGGTCGTTCACTTCTTGCACGCGACAAGTGGCGATATCATTTGCTGGCCCAGTAGCGCGGAAGTAACCCGCATAAAGAACGGCTTCCTCGCCAAAAGCCAAGGCAAGGGCCCAAGGAATACAGTCGGCTGCATCGACGGGTCGCACATACAGATACTCACCCCAAGTGAATCCACACAGTCTTACTTTAATCGTAACAAGTGGCCGATTATTCTTCAAGGAATCTGCGATGACCGAAACAAGTTTTTGAACGTGTTTATTGGATTCCCAGGTTCTGTTCACGACGCCCGTGTCCTGAGAGAGAGCCCCTTTTTCACACGCGCAGTTCTGGAATGCGGAGACAACTATATACTGGGTGACAGTGCATATCCTTTAATGCCGTGGCTCATGACCCCATTCAGGGACAACGAAAGCTCATTTCCCTCATGGAAAAAGAGCTTCAATAAACGGCACAGTCAACAACGAGTGTCCATCGAAAACACCTTTGGACTACTTAAACAGCATTTCAGGAGGCTGTATCTTGTCGATGCCAAAAGTGTGCAACAATGCTGCTACATAGTTATGGCTGCGTGTGTGCTGCACAACGTGTGCAATGACGAGAGGGACTTCCTTGAGGAACTTGCAACCCTTCCACGAGATGTGGGCAATGATGAAGGTGAAGGAGATTTTGACTGCAGTCTCCCAGGCTACAGTCAGTCACTGCGAGAGTTCATTGCAAAGGAACAATGCTAGGAGTACATCTTTTCTTCATGAATTCCAATTCAGTGTGGAAATGTTTTGCCAAGTGTGGTGCTTCGTATAGAAGCAATGTTTTTTTTAATAAAATAAGAATAGGCACCGCTAGTGTTACAAAAGTTTATTGCCCATTTTGTGCCCCATGCTTATTTGCTAGTATGTCTATCAATCGATCAAACCGCTGCATGCGCTCATCATGGCGCTTGGACTTTGCCTCTTCCCATTTTTTTCTTTCCTCCAGTTGCTTCATTGCCGCTTCCTCTTCCCTAGCTCTTGAAGCTTGCATTTTTTCTAAAGCCTCCAAGAGCGGCGTGACCTGGGACCTACTGTGGCGCTTTCTTTTTGATGCTGTACTGCTCTCAACTTTTGATGCTGTGTTGCCCTCAACTGGGACTGGCATATCCTGAGGTGCTTCAGTGGTGCTGGTCCTGCTGAAAGTAATTGTACAGGTGCCATGTCATTTCCAGGGTATTCCACAAATTAAGTAACTCACTTACTCTGAGCTTGCATCACTAGGCAGGATTGTTTTTCCAGGCTCCAAGAGCAGGCTCGGATTCACGCTGTGTTCCTTTTCGAGGACTTCTGCCAGCGCTCTGTGTAATAGACAAACTATGAGATTCACTGAACAGATTAAGAAATAATGGTAACTTACTCTTCGTATTCGCAGTTCACACGGTGGTGACCTGAAGAATTGTTTTTTTTTACTCTTGTATGCCCTGTCAAGTGACTTCCACTTGTTCTCCACTTGTGTGGCAATCATGTTGCACAAAAACTCTGTGTTGATGACCTCAGCCAACTTCTTCCACAGCAGCTTCCTTGTGCTAAACAAAAAAGTAAATCACAGTTAGAAGGAAAACAGGAAGCTACATAACGTGATCAAAGTTTTGCAGTCGCACATGAACGTTAACTTCAGTACTTCATATGTGTAGATGTCAGGTGTAATAATTGCCAAGGTTTTTCGTGCGGGAAGCGTTATGTTGGACAAACTGAGCGTTGTATAAATAAGAGGCTTTTGCATCATAAAGCTTCGCTAAAGGGACATCCATGTTTTGTCTTTGCAATGTAGAGAATGCAGCTGCGCACCGTTGTTTGCTGACATGACAGTGCAATCTAGGTTCAAAGATAGGGCAGCCTGTGAAATTGAAGCATATCTCATTAACTAAGCGGGTGATTCATGTGTACCAAAACCCTGTCACATTACTTGCAGTAGAGTTAGACTTCCTGAAATTGCGTCTAAAATTATCTTTGTCTGCTCATGGTTGTTGTACACTTGTTGATCTAAGAACACATATACATGTTTGCTGTTTCAATAAATTCCGAGTTGATGGTTTTTGCAGTGTCCGTGTTCCTGTCGGAATAATAACAAGCTGAAATCACTTTGTACACAGAATGACGTACCGAAGTGCCCTCGTTTTTCCCACCAAGTCTTTCATTTCCGAGTACTTCGCGATGAAGAACTTTGTTTTTCGGGCGCTCCAAAGCTCTTCCACATCTTCAGCCGACGCGGATGCTGCTGGAAATGCGGCTAAAGCCCCATCGCTGCCATTGTCGCCGTCGCAGGCAGGAGCCGGCGTCGGCGGTTGTGCCGGAGGAGGGACATTTTCGCGATTCTCTGCCATGAACTGCAGCGTAACGCGCTTGCCGTCTGCAAGGGCAAAGACCGACATTTGAAATGTCGACATAGCACAAGAAAATATAGCAATGGCTCTTCGCCGACCGACTACAAAAAGAAGCCCTCTGGGCCGCTATCCACGTGTTTAGCGAATGCATGCAGCATTACTTACCTGATGCCTCGTAGATGTAACCGTTGGCGTCCGTCATAAATGACCCGTCGGGATTGTGAAGTGCCTTAACTTCCCTTTGAACGCCCTGAACAACGATTTGCAGCGTCGTCTGCCTTCGGGGAACACGCGCCATGCTGCACTTCTTTGCACCTCTTCTTGAACGGGTGCAGGCCGGCAGAGAACTCGTGCAGAACTACGCTTGCACCTTGACAAAACGAGGGAACCGGTGCAGAGGGCGCGCGCGGCACCAGCAAAACGAGGACGAGGGTGCTGCACCCGTTGAACAGGTGCCGCCGGTGCAGCCAAATCGAAGAGACCTTATGCCAATTCATTTTTCCCCAAACAATTATACAGTGGAATAAGCTAACTGAAAAGCAACTACATAGTGCGAACGAAGATGTATTTATGTGTGAACAAAATTGTATTATGTGTGTGAAGAATGATGTATTTCAGTTATCTGATGTATGTACAAAGTTGTATTATGTGAGCGAACGAAGACGTACGTCATTTATTGATGTAACCCCCCCCCCCCCCGCTATAACGCCTTCGGGCGCTGCGGGGTATCTCATGAATAAATAATAAAGAATAAAGAAAGACAGCTCCATCAGAAATAGTGGTGGCAAGGTAATTTGTACAGGCCGCCTAGAGCTCCAGTGTCCTGTGCACCAGTTCTTATCATTCTTTTTTACGTTCATCTCAGTATTGAATACCAGACACACTTTAGTGCACCTCTTTGCACCTCTTCTTGAGCGGGTGCAGGCCGGCAGAGAACTCGTGCAGAACTACGCTTGCACCTTGACAAAACGAGGGAACCGGTGCAGAGGGCGCGCGCGGCACCAGCAAAACGAGGACGAGGGTGCTGCACCCGTTGAACAGGTGCAGCACCCTCGTCCTCGTTTTGCAAAGAGGCAAATAACTTGAACCCTAATTTCTAAATACTGCAATCATTGCAGTCTTATCAGATGCTCATGCATATGCAAATTGCTCTGTACAAATGAGAAGCATCAACTGTGTACTACTTCCTAAAACACTTCAGGTCAGATTCAGGAACTCATTGAACATCGTAACATTTTCACATTTACGCAAGCGCACCTATATCCGTTTCAAACAGGCTATTGAAGTGCACTGTGAGCAAGTGGACTTCGACGTTCGCCGCGGTGGTGTAGTAGGGTACTCGGCTGCCACCAAAAAATGTGGCTTTGATCTCCGCCGCGGCAGTTACATTTTCAATGGAGACGAAAATGCCAGAGGCCTGTGTGCTGTGCGTTGTCAGTGCACGTTAAAGAACCCCAGGTGCCTTGAAATGCTGCTTAGCTATTAACCATTGACCTTTTTTTAAAGTCTGTTTTTTGTTTCTTCGATTTTGTGTTCCCCAGGTGTTCTATTTTCTTTTTATGGTCCTATGACTTATCAGCAGGGCTTTACTCTAGTATGTGATGTGAAGTGAGTCCTCTGTGCGATCTGCTACATCTGATGTTTGGGTATGTTGGAAGTGCTTTAAGCATCACAGACTGGATAGTGCTAACATTTTACAAAGAGTTCCTGCATACAGTTAAATACAGTTAATTCGACCCTCATTTATTCAGAAAATCCGATAATTCAGACTTTTTCTCTGGTTCTGGCGGGCACATGCATGTCCAATGGCACCAAACCCTCGTTAAGTCAGATATACCTGCCCGCATCCTGATTAATTCAGACAATTTTTGGAGCGTGCCGCACATGAAAAATGTGAAATGTGTCACACGAGAAAGCAAAATTAGCGCTAGTGTCCAACTGAAACAATGCAGTGCCATAGGAATCACCAATGCTAACCTTGTGAGAACTTTGCATGACTGTTTGCATTTACCACCATGTATGACACTGCGCTGGTCATGGGCCTCCTGGAAATCGTAGTCGCCTTCTGTTATAGACAGCGAGTTCGTCCACGGCAGTTGCAGTCGTTTACTCGGCGCACACGAACTGCATGACGGAGTCCATAGGCGTCGCATTATGAGTACAGAACTGCATGAACATTACCTACAATAGCAATCTGCTGATCATAGGTGGCTTCCGTGTGGTCGCTACCCACGATAGCATTTGTAATGATCACGGTTGCATCCGCTGTGGAAGCAGCATACAGCCATTAGTTTTTTTGTTTTGACTCCACGTGTGCACCTTCAGAAGTGCACGGAATTCCTGTGGTCTCATTGCCAGCGGCCATGGTTGCGTCTGCAGGGTATTCAACAATCGCTAGCTTAAGTCACTGCGCATCTTGTGAGCTGCATGGAAATTACCTGTGATCGTATTGCCAGCAGCAATGGCCACCACGGAATTGTCCGCAGTGGGTGCTGCATTCAGTAGTTCCATTTTTACCCAGCACTCTGCATGCAATGCCTGTTACGGAAGCTGCCATAGATGTTCACTTCTGCCACGGTGCACATGCTGGCATCAAACTTGAGCGAACTCTTTATTAACAAACAATTTATTATTGACAGCGAGTTTACCGGCTGCGAAAATATCATTGTCTTACACGCTTGGTGTGGGTGGCAGTTTCAAACGAGACGGAAGCAGTGGGAAAGGTCACATTTTGGCTGAATTAAGACACGGTGGCCTTGCAGCGAAATCACATTGTGAAAGCAGTTTCCATGTGATGCGTACGGCAGCTTTTATGCTGCTTTTATGGAAAATGGGAATAGAGTTTGTGTTTTTATACAGAAAATAATTGAACCGAATGTAGTGTACTTGTTTATTGTTTTGTTGATACTCTCAATAATTTGGACATGTGTTTCTGTCCCATGAAATACAAATTAAGGAAGTTTTACTGTATGACCTGCAGAAAAGTCATAGGAATACCTAAAGCACATGCGCCACTTTCGTTATTCTACAGTCTAATACAGTGATAAAGTCTAATCTTGTTCTTTGAAGCACTCTTAGAAAATCCGGTACATTCGAACGTAACGCTGTGGCCACTACAAAGTTCCATTGGACAGGAGCGCTTGTTTTGAATGTGCTAGCATCTCCAATATTTAATACTGTAGTGCATGCGGTGCTTTCCACTCTGATCCTCAGTGCGCACACGCTGGTCTGTTTAAAACCTACGCCAGACTGCGCCTTAGGTTTTATTGGCGCGGCATGTACACCTTTGTGCAAAAGTACATCCGATCTTGCACAGAGTGCCAGCGCCGCAAGCCTCGTCCTTGCCGCTCTTCTGCTCCAATGCAGCCCATGCCGTGCCCATCCCGCCCATTCGACCGCATTGGGATAGATCTATACGGACCCTTGCCATACACTGCTGCCGGAAATCGCTGGGTTGTTGTGGCCATCGACCACCTAACTAGGTACGCAGAAACTGCTGCCCTCCCATCCGCGACAGCCCGTGACGTTGCTTCGTTCCTTCTCCACCGCTTCGTTCTCCGTCACGGGGCACCACGCGAACTCCTCAGCGACCGAGGCCGTGTCTTTCTAGCGGATGTGGTTCAAAATCTCCTTGCTGAATGCCGTATCATTCACCGCTGCACCTCCGCCTATCACCCACAAACAAACGGTCTGACCGAGCGCTTCAACAGAACTCTTGGCGACATGGTCTCGATGTACGTTGCCTCCAACCACACCGACTGGGACGTCATTCTTCCGTACGTAACGTACGCCTACAATACGGCGCCTCAGGCGACTACCGGCTTTTCCCCTTTCTTTTTGCTTTATGGTCGAGAATCCTCTTCCCCGATCGACACTATCCTGCCCTACCGTCCCGACTCATCCGAGGCCACACCGGTTTCCAAAGCTGCTCGATATGCTGAAGAATGTCGCCGACTAGCTCGCTCCCTTACCACCCAACAACAAGCACTGCAGAAATTTCGCCGTGACGATGGCCTGCCAGACCGCCAGTTTCCACCCGGCTCTCTCGTCTGGCTGTGGGTGCCCTCTCCTTCTACGCCAGGTATCACCCCGAAGTTTTCGTCGAAGTATCATGGCCCTTATCGTGTCCTCCAGCAAACTTCTCCCGTCAACTACGTCGTCGAGCCCGTCACACCAACCTCGGACATGCGCCGTCGCGGCCGCGAGACTGTGCACGTAGATCGCCTAAAGCAGTATCACGAACCGCTTGTTCTCACGGCGCCTTAGCCCACTGGAGTGGCTCCGTCTCCATGGAGGGGGAAAGATGTAGTGAAGAAGCGCATGCACTACAGCTCCGCAGCCTGATCGCCAATGCTATAGTGGGGCGCGATTTCGCTGCTCGGGCTGGTTAAGCCTAGACGCCATCGTGTCTGCCAGTCCGACCTCGTCGTCCACAACCACGTCGAGCTTCCTTATCACAATACGAACTTATCATGCACTGACAGTGCTCTTACCAATGTGCCATATCCCATGGTGGTGCTTCCAACCAGCATCGGTTTGACCATATCATTAAGAAAAGCCTGTAGAAGGCTAAGAGAAGACAGGAAATAGGCAGTCGTGTCTTTGAAGTACCATTTTCTCATTTGCAGCTCATGCAGCCCCTGATGCTCCCTTGATGGTCACAGGCCTCGGGTGCACAAGTGAAGGCGTGACGCCACTACCTTAGCATGCAAAATAACTTCTTTTTAACGTGAACCTTCAAAACCTAAGTAGTGGTTCATCACCATTGAGAATGATACGATGCGTACAGTTTCATTTGAGCATCGACTTAACCTATGCGAACTCACAATAAACTGTTTTGTCCCCATTGCGCATTTTGCTATTTTTGTGATGGTGATGAACTGCAACTCACCAGTCTGATGGGCTGCGCAAATGTGGTTCCCATTTCGTTACTGTGGTTTTGTTTCTATTCGATTGTGTTGAGTGGACCATTTTTGGACTCCTCTTTATTGAAAAAAAGGAGGTGAACATTAAATTCCAATAAACAAACAAGCCTGTTAGGGACAGCATCCTATAATTTGTAAATATGCATAAATCTTCTGGAACTTCCCTTTCATATGCAGGGTGCACCATTGCTAGGAAGCCTTTCCTCCAGTTAGCAGGGAAGTGCCCCACTCTACTAGTTTCCTTTAATTAAATCTTTTAATTTATGGTTCCTTGAGTTCAAATTATTAGACTGTGTAACCTATTTGACTTTAAATTTACCATCCTGATGAAGGCAAGTCCACTTGTCGAAACGTTGGCTCCTGCGACATTCCCTGTTCTACATCGTTTTTAACAATCAGTTCATCTATTTGACCTTAAAGAAAATGCAGATATTGTTGCCACAGCTTTGCATGAAGACTTGCCTTGTGAACACATTAGCAGCAATGTTGTCTCACTCTAATAAGGCAGTGTAAAGACACACAGTTTGCCTATCTGATTGCTACATACGTGCAAATGGTTTGCAGATGCTAATCTTTCTAAGTAAGAGTTCTTGTGAGAAGGCGGCAGATGCAGGCCCTGTTATTTTAATCTTGCAGAATTTTTTCACATTTAGCTTAGCCCTCGTTAGCCTTGCTTTGTCTTACCCAGCTGCCAAGCCATAATAATATGAGGCCCTGGCAGAAGGCTCTGAGGAGGGGAAGTGTAATGAAACTCTGTGAACAGATGCTTACTAGCAATAGCAAATATGTAAAAATTAGCAAAATACACTAAACAAGAACACAGAGCCTAAGAGTGAGTGTTGCGACCTACCATGGGCACTTTGTGCTGCGTGCAGTATGAAGCATAAAACGTATTGCATCATTTTGCAGGCAAAAATGAATGCTAACCATGAGATAAGTTGTCCCCGTAGTTGTATGTTACTGCACCTGTTTTCTCGTTTTCTCTTTTTACTTGCTTATTTGTCTAGAAAAATAGAGCTAAAATTATTGTTAGAGGAATCCTTGGTGCACCCTTACTTGAGTATTGGATGGGACCACATGTACATTTGAACTTTGAACTTTATTAATAATAAACAAAATACAGTAAAGAAAAACATGTTAACAACATCAGGATCCTTAGCAGAATGCTAGTATGGATCCATGCAATTACAGGCAGGAGATAGAGTTACACAATGAACGACATTTTAGCTTAAGATAAAGATTATTTTGAAAAACATATGACTTTTACACAGATACAGAACACACTGAAAAGGAAAAATGCAACTTATACACTACAGTTTGAACAGGTTTTTGGTGTACATACTGAACATAATAATACATCTAATATTTCTGTACATGTGTTAATAGCATTCCTGGTCAGCAAACAAAACATTAGTTTAGCATCATGTCACTAAACATATCAGTAGTCTAATAGAGCTCTTTGTAATGACGTTTGAGCATCAATATGAAAGCATTATGTTGTTTCACTTGCACTGGTAGGTTATTCCACAATGACGTTCCAACACTATAAAGTCGCCTTTTGCCATAAACATTTTTAACCAGGGGTTTTAAGAAGTTACCGCAATGATGGCCTCTTGTTTGCAATTGTGAAGGCATGAAAAGGGAGCGGTGAAGAGGGACACCGCATGTTGGAGACTTGTACACCATTAGTGTTGTTTTATAATTTATGACTAGTTGTAGAGGCATGACCTGGTGCTGTCGAAAGAATGGTTGAGATGAAGCCATATAGTTTGCGTTTGATATAAATCGGATAGCACGTTTTTGCAGGACTATAAGCGGCTTTAGGTATGAATCGTGAGATTCAATACAGTACGAAAGTTGGCTGTGAAATAGGGCAAAGTATATTCTTAAAGTGGCCGCATCGAAGTACTGGCGACATTTGAAAAGCGTATAGCAGACTGTTGCCAGCAGGGTGCCAGCAGGTGATGGAGCCCACTTTCAATGCCCTGGTCGGCAGCTTGTCAACCGTTTCGCTGACGGCGGGATGAGCGGGCGAACAACAACGGAGGGAAGAAGTTAAGCGGGATGAGCGGGCGAACAACAATGGGAGGAAGAAGTTAACTGGCGCAGTCGACAGGATCTGTATGGCTGAACTGAGGACGACGGCGGGGAACGACATCGGCCGAGACTGACAACCATCAGCTGACTACCGCATCACTGGGCCAACGAAGCAAGGCTAGTCCACCACATTCCGAGGAGGAAGAGCGCACCGCAAGGCTACTTCAGGCGGGTACCTCTTGATTTTCTGTCGGGCGCAGGCAATGACAAAGCGTTATAACTTACGAGACAGAGAAAGGCACAGCTCGGAAATGAACGGGGACGGGGCGGAAAACTTGCAGGCGTTGGGAGTCGCCGACAGCGAAGCGGGGGGTCACGTCAGATACGGCGTCGGAACAGCAGCTAGCGCTACTACAGCTTCAACTGAAAATTGCTGAGGCGGAAACGGAGAAGCAGCGCTTAATGCTAGAAAGCCAGCGGTTGCGAGCCCGGGAAGGGGCTGAGCCTAACGACGGCGGCGAGAGCTTATCGCTTGGCGGAAGGTCAGAGGAACACAGGCGGCTGAAATCTGCAAGCTTGTTAAAGGGTGTACTGGCACCAATGCCGAACCAAGAGGCACTCGTGCCAATGTGGTTCGAGGATGTAGACGCAGCGCTCGATTCATATGACGTTGCGGCAGAGTGGTGGGCCGGGCTGGTTTTGCCGCAATTCAGCGAAAGGGCGCGACGACTGCTGTGCAGGCTAAAGGCGGAAGAGCGGAAAGTTTACTCTAAGCTTAAGTCTAGCATTTTAGATGGTCTAAGGCTCACGGCAGCGGAATACAAGAGGCTGTTTATGGGATCTCGAAAGGGAGAAAAGGAATCCTGGGATCAGTTCGCCGTGCGTCTGGAAAATTATTTTGACTATTATGTCCAGAGGTCGAAGGTACGCACGTTCGAGGAACTCAAGCAGCTAGCCGTGACGGATCGCTTGAAAGAATGTTTGAGCCCGGAGGCGAGAGCGCATGAACAGGAGGCGTTTTTGTCACCCAGCGCCGTGGTTAAGCTGGCGGAGAGCTTTGAGGAGAGCGCAAAGTGCAGGCCGGCGCAAAAGAGGTCGAGTGCTGAGGACAGGCAATATAAATCTGAAACATCGGGAGATGCCTACGCGAGTGTTAGGTGGAACAAACGATGTTTTGAATGCAAGGGAACTGATCACCTAGCCAGGGAGTGCCCCAATAAACGCTCAATTGTAAAGCAAGGCACTAGGCCAGTGGTGCGTCAAGAAGACAAAACAATGGTTGCGAAAGTGACGGCATCCGCATTCGAGTCAGGCGTGGCAGTGACAGACGGGTTGGGGCTATATAAGCACAAGCAACCTGTACTGGCAACGGCAGTGCTCAGGTCAATCATTCGAGGCAGTGATAGACTCGGGAGCCGGAGTAAGCGTTATTAGAAAGGCGGTAGTGCCGAAGTACAATAGCACGGGTTCACAAAAAAAGCTGACGGGAGCGTTCGGGCAACAAGTAACGGCAGAGTTAGCTTACGTGCCGCTGGTAGCTACCGAAGGAAGGCCCTATGTGGCGGCCGAGGCGGTTCAGTCGGCTGTGCTTTGCGCACTTACCGATAAGCTACTCGAGGGGACCGACGCACTAATCACACCTAACGATTACGCACAACTGCTAAAGGAAAAGGCGAAAATCGACGGCATGTCCGGGCAGAGGTCTATCGTTAAAGAGACCGAAGCTGTAGATGAACTGTCAGATGAGACAGCGAGGAGCAAAAGGCGACAGCATGCGTTGTAATAACGGAGAACAACAGCGAGGGCTCCGAGCCGGTTAAATGCAGACAACAGTTTTGCGAGGCTCGGGAAGCAGATTCGACCTTGAGCGATGTTTGGGCGCAAGCAAAGGCAGGAGCGCATGGCATGCTTGTTCAAGACGAGTTATTGTATCACCCGGAACTCGTCGCTGGTCGCATGAACAGGCAGCTAGTGTCACCGTCGGATAGGCAAAAGGAAGTGCCGGAAATGGCTCACGATGAGATACAAGGGGAAACCAAGGCAAAGGGGCCCATGTATGCTTTGTCAATGCGTGCGCGCGGCGGGGTCAATGGGGTACAAGCCACAGACAGTGCTCCGCTCGTCAAGCCTGTGGACAGTTGTGATTATGCGTGTGTGTGTATGTGTTGCATGCCCGAAATGCAGCGCAACAGAGTTGGAGGGGAGGTGTTGGGCACAAGCGCGCAGAAGCCACCGGAAGGCTCCTGGCGGTCGCCATCTTGCACGGTTAATGTTCCTCAACCCCTGCGGCGGCCTGCTCCTCTGCACCCCCTGCGGCGGCCAGGACTGAACACAGGCGGCGTGACGGCCAATTTCCCCTGCGGAGAGCCGTGGCCGGGGCACAAAGGAACACGCTCTGGGAAGCAGGCCATGTGCAGCATCGCGGGCGAAACCCCGAAGGGTGTTCACTGGAACTGGCGGTCACGTGAGGATCGCCCATCGGCTCATATCTGGGACCCCGGAAGCGAGCATGTTTCCTCAACTGGCCGGCGCCAGACTTCGAGAGAGAGGAGAGAGAGAGGCGCACCGGCGATCGACGTGGGAGAGGCGGGTACAGATGAAGGCATTGGGTGAAGGGGCGTGAGGATGTACCTTCCAACGGCAGCCAACCAGAATTTGAGAGAGAAGGGACTGCGAGAGTGCTTTTGTTTTTAGAAGTGTATTTAACCCGGTGAACTATGTTGTAAAGAGGTTGATCATTAAACGTTCTTTTTGTGGCGACACCACGGACCCGAGCCAACGGGGGGGTTTCGACCCCCTCCCACGCCTCGCCGTGCGTGGCTGAGCCGTGTCCGGGGAAAAGGGGATCCTGGGGGTTGAGCCGATTCCGGGTGATTGGACCTTTAAGGCCCCCCGGAGGAGGCAACACACCCCTTTGGCCCCGGCTTCACGTAGACGGCACCTCCGGATTGACCCGCCCGGAGGAAATCGGCAGTCGCCTTTTCCTGTCTCTCTCTCCTCACATCTTCGTCTTTTCTCCTACTTTAAACCTTTCCTGTCTTCTACTCTCTTCCATTGACTTCCGTGTTTCTTGGCGGCAAGGGTTAACCCTGTGTGGCTATCCTACCTTGGATACACCATATTCGGTTATAGTGGCGGCGTACAGCTGGCGTCTGCAGGGTCTGTGCTTACAGACCCTGCAGCGTCCCCTTGTAGGACTCCATGGTGGGTGGCTGGCGTCGCTGCCGAAAATTAAACATATCATATGGCTAGTTCCTTCCCTCCACTCCCTGATCGCCCTCAGAAAAGAGGGCGCACCGACGAAGTATTCCAGTTTTTTGGCCACCAAAGAGTATCTTTCCCGCGATTCCACGTTATCCATGCTGACACACCAGACAAACCAGTGCGAGCAATTTCACCTTTTCTGGTTTCGAAGTCTTTGACTGAAATCTTTGGTCCAGGATATAAAGCATCGAGGATGGCAAGCGGTGATCTCCTCTTGGAGCTCCGCGACCACAAACAATATGAGAAACTGCCTAATCTAGTGAAATTTGGAGACACAAAATTAATAGTAACCCCACACCGAACCATGAATACCACCCGTGGCGTTGTTTCAGATGATGATTTGTTAGGGCTCACTGAGGCTGAACTCCTGGAAGGTTTCAGCGAACAGAATGTCATCAACTGTAAAACGAATTAAGATGAGGCGTGATGGAAAAGAAGTCCAGACTAAGCACCTGATACTTACTTTCAATTCAAGTGTACTGCCCGACTCCATCGAGGCTGGGTACATCAGGCTTCGAGTGAGACCATATATACCAAACCCTCTCCGATGTTTCAAATGCCAGCGATTCAGCCACAGTTCACAGAACTGTCGAGGCCGCCTAACTTGCGCAAAATGCAGTGCTGAAGAACACTCGTCTGATGCCTGTGAAAACCCTCTTCACTGTACGAACTGTAATGGGGAGCATGCCGCATACTCACGGTCATGCCCATGCTGGAAAAAAGAAAAGGAAATTGTCACAATTAAAGTAAAACAAAATATTTCATTTAAGGAGGCACGAAGGCAGGTGTCCTACCTGCCAAAAACCAGCTTTGCCGAAGTGGCGCGTCAGGGGGCAGCGCCACGACGGCCTCAGGCGGCTGTCTGGCACACGCGTAGTGAGCCGGCGGTGACGCCATCCGCCCCCTCGGTTGTTGCAGCCAGTGCTGCTCCACCATCCAAGAAGGACCCACCAACCTCCGGGCTGGGGGGCGCGAAGGTCTCGTCTTCTGAGGCGAGGCCCTCAAAGCAAACGCAGCGCTCGCAAGAGCGCGTGTCCAGCGCCTCGCAAGAGGCAATGGACACAACACCAAGCGTGAGGGCGCAACCAGCGCCTAAGGATCGGCGCGACTCCGTCGACCGATCCAAAAAAGAAAAATCTCGTGTCACGGCCCCTGGAAAGGGTCCGTGAGCTAATTTTCCATCCTTGAGCACACAGCACAAAACACATCTAAAATGGACACACAGATCTTACAGTGGAATGTGAGAGGACTTCTCCATAATCTCGATGATATTAGAGAACTTCTTAATAAACATACTCCAAAGGTGCTGTGTGTTCAGGAAACACATCTCAAGTCCACACAAACAAACTTTCTAAGGCAATATGCCATCTTCCGCAAAGACCGTTACGACGCTGCCGCCTCGTCGGGCGGTGTCGCTATAATAGTCGACAAAAGTGTTGCTTGTAAGCCGTTGAACCTCCGAACTTCCCTTGAGGCAGTTGCTGTCCGAGCAGTGCTGTTCGGTAAGCTACTAACAATTACTTCTATTTACATTCCTCCGTGCTATCAACTTTCGAAGACGCAATTTCAATGCTTCATTGATGAACTTCCTCCGCCATATATAGTCGTTGGTGATCTAAACGCACATAGTCCCCTATGGGGCGACCCCCGTTTGGATGCGCGAGGACGCCTAATAGAACACTTTCTGTTTTCGTCAGGCGCATGTTTACTTAACAAAAAAGAACCAACGTATTATAGCACTACACACAACACATACTCTTCTATAGACCTAAGTATTGTCTCGAGTACACTAATTCCATATCTGGAGTGGTCCGTTCTCAAGAACCCCTTTGGGAGTGACCACTTCCCGATTATGTTGAAGTTAACAAAAGAAGATACGTGCTCGCCTCATTTTCCACGATGGAACATCGAGTCAGCCAACTGGGAACTGTTCCGAGAAAACACATTTTTAGACGGAGATGACATTGCTGATTTTAATATAGACGATGCTGTGGCATACCTAACAGGTTTTATCATTGACGCTGCAACGAAATGCATTAAGCTAACTAACGGAATGACTAATAAGCGTCGCATCCCATGGTGGAACGACGAGTGTCGGAAAGCGCGCAACAGTCAAAATAAAGCTTGGAGATTACTCCGCAATTACCCAACAACTGAAAACCTCGTCAATTTCAAGCAGGTTAAGTCACAAGCCAGAAGAACGCGTCGTCTTGCAAAGAAAGAAAGTTGGAATAGGTACATCTCCGGTATAAATTCTTACACTGACGAAACGAAGGTTTGGAATAGGGTAAACAAGTTAATGGGTCGGGAGTCACACCCCCTACCCTTGGTAAGTAGCCGAGGTGAGAGCCTGGAAGAGCAGGCGGACTGCCTAGGCGAACACTTTGAATATGTTTCAAGTGCATCGCACTATACAGAAACGTTCTTAAGATTCAAAGAACGCGAAGAGCGGCAGCCCCTTAAATGTAAACGTCCATCCAGTGAGGCTTACAACTGCCCATTTACATTAGCTGAACTTAAGGCATCTCTTGCGTGCGTCAAAAACTCGGCGCCAGGTGGCGATCGTATAATGTACGAAATGATCAAGCACCTTCACCCCGAAGCACTAAAAACACTCCTAACTCTCTTCAATACCATGTGGGCAGCTGGGTATATTCCATTGTCATGGAAAGAAGCGATAGTCATTCCGGTACTTAAACAAGGCAAAGACCCGTCCTTAGCCGCCAGCTACAGGCCAATAGCGTTAACAAGCTGCCTATGCAAACTGTATGAGAAAATGTTAAACCGGCGCTTAATCTGCTTTCTAGAAAGTAACAGCATACTAGACCCCCTTCAGTGTGGTTTCAGAGAGGGAAGGACGACAGTAGACCACCTTGTTCGCATCGAGACATACATCAGAGATGCATTTATTCATAGGCAGTTTGTACTTTCGGTATTCCTAGACTTAGAGAAAGCGTACGATACCACATGGCGATTCGGGATTCTACGCGATCTTGCCGCCATGGGCATCCATGGGAACATGTTAAACACAATTGAAAGTTATCTGTCTAACCGAACCTTTCGCGTAAAAGTGGGAAATGCTCTATCCAGATCATTCACCCAAGAGGCTGGTGTTCCGCAAGGGGGCGTGCTTAGTTGCACACTCTTTCTTGTAAAAATGAACTCTCTGCAGTCAGTAATTCCAAGCGCGATGTTTTACTCTGTGTATGTTGATGATGTGCAGATGAGTTTCAAATCATGCAATATGTCTATCTGCGAACGACAAGTGCAGCTTGGAATGAATAAATTCTCTAAATGGGCGGATGAGAATGGCTTTAAAATAAACACCCAGAAAAGTACTTGCGTACTTTTCTCCAACAGACGAGGGGTAATGCCACTACCAAGTATTGCGATCAAGGGAGACCAACTCTCTGTGAGCAGCGAGCATAAATTCCTGGGAATCACTTTAGATTCTAAGCTGACGTTTATTCCCCACATTAAATATGTAAAAATGAAATGTCTGAAAGCAATGAACGTCCTAAAGCTTCTATCACGTACAACATGGGGTAGTGATCGAAAGTGCCTCTTGAAGTTGTACAAAAGTCTTGTCTGGTCGCGCCTTGATTATGCAGCCATAATTTATCATTCCGCAACGCCAAGTGCATTAAAAATCCTAGACCCCGTCCACCATCTGGGTATCCGACTCGCAACCGGTGCTTTCAGGACAAGTCCGATCCAGAGCCTCTACGTAGACTCCAATCAGTGGTCACTTCACCTGCAGCGATCATATAGTAGTTTCACATATTTTATAAACGTACGCGCAAACATCAAACACCCGTCTTATTCAACTATAAACGACATGACCGCTGCCACACTCTTCCATAATCGACCTGCAGCGAGAAAGCCGTTCTCTTTGCGTGTGAGAAACCTAAGTGAGGAAATGGGTGTTCCTCTGCTTGAACTTTGTCCTATGCCCTCAGTGAAACTGTTACCGCCGTGGCAGTGGCAGCTCATAGATTGTGACACATCATTTGTCGAAATCACTAAACACGCACCAGAAGCACATATTAAAATGCATTCCCGAGAACTCCAGTCCAACTACTCATGCGTAGAGTTTTATACCGACGCTTCTAAGTCGCATGCCGGGGTGGCTTATGCAGCCGTCGGACCATCCTTCTCGGAATCCGGTGTACTGCACCCGGAAACAAGTATCTTTACGGCTGAGGGTTATGCATTATTGTCGGCTGTGAAGCATATACGGAAATCAAACATACAAAAATCAATTATATTTACAGACTCGTTAAGCGTCGTAAATGCATTAAGGTCACTTTTGAGATTCAGAAATCCGGTACTAATTGAGCTGTATTCCGTTCTGTGTACAGCGTATATGTCCAACCAGCATATTACTATTTGCTGGGTACCTGGCCATCGAAGCATCGAGGGCAATGTGTTGGCTGAGCAAATGGTCACGTCAATTACATTGCGCGCTATTAACCCCACCACTACTGTCCCTGCAATAGATCTAAAACCCTTCCTACGTAAGAAACTGCGAAGCCACTGGCAACGCTTGTGGGACACGGAAATAAACAATAAGCTTCACATGATTAAGCCGCAGTTAGGTTACTGGCCCTCCGCTACGAGAACACGGCGAACTGATGTCCTATTCTGTCGCCTCAGAATAGGACACACATATGGTACCCATAGCTTTCTGCTGACTGGCGAGGAACCTCCTACATGTGGTAGATGTGGCGAGAGGCTAACCGTCCTCCACGTCCTCCACGTCCTCCTGGAGTGTCGGGAAGCTGAAAGAGAGAGAAAGAAACATTTTCCTTTAGCATACCGCTATCATCTTCCCCTACATCCTATTATGTTTCTCGGCGAAGAACCGCTTTTTGACGCAAAATCAGTCCTTGGCTTTTTAAAAGATGTTGTATTGAATGTTTTTAGCCCGATAAGTTCATAGCGCATCCTCTGTCCAGAAGATGCCGCTGTGATAGCAGCTTTCAATGAGCCCATGCCTCCATGCCCTTGTTTTAAGGGCTCTGCTGAGGCACTAGTGCTCCACGCCAAGCTTTTATTTGATATTCGTATCATTTTTAATGCATTTTTATGTCTCCATAGCACACAGCATTTGTCATTGCCATAATTTTACTCTATGTGTATTTTACGCACTTACAGCGAGTGTTTTAGGCCCATTTACAGCCACGTCACATCTGTTTTATCCACGCTGCGTAACGCACAGTTCATTATCATCGTTCTGGCGCTCTTTGGCCACATCTGGCCCTTGCGCCAATAAACTCCACTAATCATCAAACGTTCTTTTTAACAAGATGTCGGAGCCGTCGTTCACTCAAGGTGCCAGCAGGTGATGGAGCCCGCTTTCAATCCCCTGGTCAGCAGCTTGTCAACCGTTTCGCTGACGGCGGGATGAGCGGGCGAAGAACAATGGGAGGAAGAAGTTAACTCAGACTGTCGCGAGTTTTTTGCAGAGAGAGTCAATATGCATTTTCCAGCTGAAATGATGATCCAACACAATTCCAAGGTATGTTAAGCTACTTTCTCTTTCTATGGTTTCGCTCTCAGCCTGAAGCACACACGAGTCCAAAGCAATAACTTTGTATGGGGAATGAATTGCCATATATTTAGCTTTACTAACGTTTAAAGCCAGTTTATTGGCATGAAACCAATCACAGATTTGTTTCAATTCTTTGTTTGCCGTGCTTAAGGCTCCATCGATGGAATCGTGTGCGAAAATGAGAGCAGTGTCATCAGCGTACATGACTGGGGTGAAGTTATGTAATATTAAAGGGAGGTCATTCATGTACAGAGAAAATAAAATAGGTCCCAATACCGATCCCTGCGGTACTCCCGATGTAATGGGCAAAAATACTGAATTAGTGTTGCAAAATTGAACCGATTGTTGTCGGCTCCTCCCCCTCGTATGCCATACCGTTCTAATTTGTTAAGTAATATACTATGATGAACGGTGTCAAAAGCTTTTCTAACGTCAATGAAGACACCAATCACTATCATGTTATTGTTTAGGTAGGAATTGACCATATCTGAAAGAAATAGCACTGCAGTGGAAGTTGATCGATTGCTCCGAAAACCATGTTGGTTATTTAGTAGTTTTGGCAGCCTTGAGATGGGAGTTGTACAGCTTCAGCAAAGGCTTGGGTTTTCTGTATTGTACTATGTTTGTACTAGTCCCTGGGGGGGGAGGGGGGGGATGAAACATAATGACGTAATGAAGTTCACAGGTGAGCAGCTTTCACATGCAGCGAACAGTGTTTTTTCTCTTGGTGTCATAAGTATATTTATGAAATATTCAGATATATATATATATATATATATTTATATATATACAACACATTCAGATCAATGCACCACGCTGCAAGGGACCACCTCTTCCTCAGCCATCTCCAGAGGTAGTGACAGACCACACAAGTAAGATCATCAAGTTTAACTGTCTTTGTTCCCCCCATTACTCTCTCCCTTTTTATTGTGTTCCATGTTTTATATGCAAACTTAATACTTGCATACAATACAAATATCGGTACCTGCGGCACAGCAGATGTCTCACAAATAAGTTTAAATATGGCACTGTTGTTAGTAATGCTATGTTTATTATCCTTTGCTTTTGCAGGTCCTGTGAACCTTGTAGCCTAGCTCATAGGATTGCAGATGTCTGTTGAAGCATTTGCTGGCAATAATCACAGGCAGAAAAGCAACTTTTATGTCCACTCTATTCCATGCATTCAACGGGCCCTTTCGAAAATTCGCAAGCGCAGTTCCTTGCACTGTGCCTTCGCCCAAGTAATACCGGTGCCTGTCCTGTTGATATGTTTCGAGTGCTGTAGCTGCACAGGCGGGAACTTGTTTTTAGTGCAGGTTTATCTCACGAGGGCTGAACCTACCTTATTCATGTCAAAGCACACGCAATGCACACTTGCATGTGCTATTTGCAGAATTGACTACGGCGCCATTGGTTGGGCAAACTGCATAGCTGGAAATCTAGCTTCACAATATCCTATAGGGTCTATTATCCATCTTCGAAAGGCGCCTTGTATGGTCCCAGGCTTCAGGAAATGTGCCCTTCTGTTTGGAAATGTTTCGCAAAGAATAGGAAAGGGATATTACGCATAAACCCAAAGTAACTGGTACATGAACACAGAAAAAAAAGGATATGAAGTGACAGATGTTTTGTACATTTGGCATGAGATTAACGTGGCCATTTTAGCCAGAATTAGTACTAGTAAGCTTATTTGTAGATCTTCTATTGAGCCCGATGTCACGCTATTTTTGTAGTAGTACTGAATGGTGAATTTACTCGCATGCCATTAAAGAAGACCATTTTGTGTTTTCGAACTTTGAATGAAAATTGCTTGAATTCTGAAAAGCATTCCTTTTAAATCTTTAGATGCTGTGCAGCAGTCGGGAGGAGCATCATCCTACAGCTGTTTCAGGAGGTCGAGGAAAATGTAAGTACCAGAAAACTGTTTCGGGATAATTCATACCACGTACATAGTGGACGTGTACTTGATGCATGTGTGCAGATGTCTTGCTAAAAAAAGTGGTTGTAATGTTGATGGTACCTGTGACTCGAGGTCATTATCAGATGACTTATGGAACATGTCGAAGCCTCACTCACATCATCCTTTCATTCTGCTGCAACATCTCATCGCAACATCTCCCACCTTCGTGACACTTCACGGTTTTGTGCAGCTGAGCACAGCTGATCAGGGAGAGCTGTATATTCCAGTTTAGGTGCATGAACATGTGATCTTTCAGTGAAGTATTTTCTAGGGGCAAATAGCTCCTTCCTCCAAACACATGGAAAGCTCGTAAAGTAAAATTTTATTGGAATGCTCACTAAGTTAAGAATATTAAAGCTTATCAGGCTTGGTAACAGAAAGTTATGCAATACATGATAATAATGAAGTGAGGGCATCTCAGGAACGGAACCACTACCTTTACTTAAAAGGACCGAAAGCGTTCGGAAGACGCATCCGCTGGCATTAGCAGACGACATTGGCTCTTACTACTTAGTGCACCAGTGGTTTGGCAAGTACGCTTGCCTCACTGCTGCACATGGTGAACATCTTGAACATTGCCATGTCAACATCATGTGTGGCTTACAGCTGTAAGTCCTGTGTTCACCATGGCGAAAAAAGTGCGGTTTTATTCCAATTTTCGTCGCTGAGATGCAGCACCTTACAGCCTTGATCTGAAGCGGCAAGACACGCAAGGGTGTGTGTGGTAGCTATTAGCAGCATGTTTACCTTCTGTTTTATATTTTTTGTTCTCACCTTTCACCCCGATACCATTAGTTCATTAGTTCCCCATGTTCCATGTCTCTGACTTCTTGCCTTGTGGAGCCATTAGCCATGGCTGTTGACTGCCATGAAAACAGCGCTCACCCCTTTCATAGAAAACCGTGGTGTAGAGGTCGGAACTGCTTCTAGCCTCTCTAGCCGTGGGCAGTCTTTGGTGATTTGTGTGACATCCAATTGTAAGAAAAGGGCTTATAAGAAACAGGAGCAGAAGTGGCACATACAGCACAATGCAGGTATGTGTTGAATGAATAGAGGTGCTTGTAGTGGGAGAGTGTTTTTTCGGTGAACAAGAAGTGGAAGAAGACGAAGTGCGCGCGCTTGAGCACGCGGAACGAGGAGCGCGTGGCCTTCGGTGCTTCGGAACGCCGACGTGGATCGAGCGTATACCAGCGACCGAGCGGTGGCACGTTCGGCCCAGGAGAACAGACGCACCGAGCTGGTGCCACCAGACCAGCCGGGACGTACCGGGCGTTCTCCTGTGGCAGGTGTCCTGGACCATGCTGGCTGTTCCTGCGGTGGACGAGCGAGCGGGCCAGTACGAGCGGCTGCAGCAGTGGTGTGGCCGGGACCATCTACCGACCGTGGTCACGGTGCCACGCAGGTTCGAGTCCGGCACAACCACCTGCCGAGAGCGTGGTCACGGTGCCGCGCAAGTTCCAGTGCCGCACAACCGCGTGCTGAGAGCGTGGTCACGGTGCCGCGTTGCCGTCTGGCGCAAGTGTTGCTGAGGGCGTGGCCTCGGTGCCACGTCAGATATGCATTCTACCCCGACACTCTCCTGAGCGGGTACCTCGGGATCTGCTTGTGTCCGCGCACGACTCTTCGTGCCTCCTCTTCTGATGCAAGCGTGCGCTGCCTTGAAGATCCACGGTATCGTGAGTGGTGTCAACGGACCTCTGACGTCACGTCAGGCAGGACGCGCCGTTTAGTTGCTTGAACGTAGCATTCAGACTGTGTTGCTTGTGTCGCGTTGTTTGTCTGTGAAGGGTATGTGCTGTCTCGTCCTGTCGATAAATGTTCTCCTTGTCTGTGACCTAGCTGTCTGTGTCTGAGTCCTGGGCCCACGAACCACCACAATTGGCGAGCCTACTGCCAGGATGGCTTATTAACATCTAAAGCCATTGCTCAGACACAGCCTGAGTCATGGAGATGGAGAGACTTGTCGAACTTGGGCGACAGTTAGGATTAGAGAAAGACGCGCTCAGAGAGTGGGTGGAGCGAGAATGTGCTCAAGCTCGCGAAGAACAGGCGAAAGAACGCGAATTCGCGAAAGAAAACGCAGAGTGGCAACAGAAGCTACTAGAACAGCATCTGAAGATTCTAGAACTGAAGGTTCAACTTCAGGAGAGTGAAAGCAGGCTAAAGTCAAGTGCTACTGATGAAAAACGAGGATCTAGCATGAGCGCATGGGACTCACGGCGTGATTTAGAAGAGTTGGGAAGACGCATTGGTCTTGAGGGTGCAGGTCTGAAGGTTTGGGTCGAAGAACGCTTGGCTGTAGAACTAGCGAAGGAACAAGAGCAGATAGAGTGTGAAAGGCAGACGAAAGAGAAAGAAAATGAAACGATAAAGAAAGATAAGGATCTACAAGAGTTGAAGACGAGAATGCTTGGGATAAATCTAAACGTGGAAACACAGAGGCGCGAACAGTCGTCGGAAGAGAGCTCCTATGAGCCGGTGCCGGGGGTCTTCTCCAGTAGCATTCCTCACGTGAATGAAAACGTTTTGAGTGGCGATCATGTAGCTCACTTTAGTATTTCGCCAGAGGTGCTGCTCAATTCTAGTATAGAGGATTGTAGGCTGGTAAGAAGCCAAGGAAATAGTAGTTTGCATGTGCTCGATGCAGCACATTGTAAGGCCAAGAGTAAGGAACATGGAAATCCCATAAAGGGTCAATTTTCTGACAGAGCCTCTGGGAAGGCAAAAACTTTTGAGGAGGTTGGGGAACCTCTAGACTATGGGAGCCAATGCCATGCAGAAAACTCCGATGCGTTATCTGCCTACTGTCAGGTGTACTGCTGGCTGGCTTAGTACATGACCATTTGAGGGACCCTCTCATAAATGAAGGGAAGCTGGAAGTGTGTAGCGTTCCAGAGGACCAGCAACAGGCGATTGGTCCAACACTCTCTAGAGAGATCCGTGATCCAGATGCTAAGACACCTGAGCTGTGCCCGAACGGTGCCAAAGTGTTTCGAAAGGGCGTTCTCAGCACGAGCGCGCATGCGTATCCTGGGGCGTTTGTGAGCCTAGGAAGTAATCCTGCTGATGTGTCGCAGGCGTTACCAGCTGACAGACGTGTGCTATATGTTAACATAGCAGGAAGGAACTTCCGAATGTGTGTTGCTCTCTACGCAGGCGAGCTCGTGCTGATTAACACTCGTAAAGCATATGTGCGGAGAAGCCTCGAAGCGTCGCATACGCGCGTCGCTAAGCACATGAGAAGTGTCCTGCGTCTTGTGTGGGACGCGATTACTTGAAATCATTTTAATAACTGGACGCTATTTCGATGTTGACTTTTGGACTGTTTCGTGGACATTCTTTGTACATAGTTTTGTAACTCTGAATGTTTGAATTCTCTTTAGAATAATGAAGAAGTATATTGCGATGTACTAACGGGCATTTGCACAAAGCTGATGCTGACTATAAGTCGTGAGGCTTTTGCCGAGCTGCAATTTTTGGCCGTTGTACACACGCTTTTTATCATGTGTTTATATTTATGCAGTGTTCGTTTTGCATTTGTGGACCTTTGTTTTGAACCTTTGTGGACCTTCCTTTGAACTCGTGTGTTGTATTGGGGACCGTCATATTTCGTGTGTACAACGTACTGAAGGTGGGGGGAAATGTAGTGGGAGAGTGTTTTTTCGGCGAACAAGAAGTGGAAGAAGACGAAGTGCGCGCGCTTGAGCACGCGGAACGAGGAGCGCGTGGCCTTCGGTGCTTCGGAACGCCGACGTGGATCGAGCGTATACCAGCGACCGAGCGGTGGCACGTTCGGCCCAGGAGAACAGACGCACCGAGCTGGTGCCACCAGACCAGCCGGGACGTACCGGGCGTTCTCCTGTGGCAGGTGTCCTGGACCATGCTGGCTGTTCCTGCGGTGGACGAGCGAGCGGGCCAGTACGAGCGGCTGCAGCAGTGGTGTGGCCGGGACCATCTACCGACCGTGGTCACGGTGCCACGCAGGTTCGAGTCCGGCACAACCACCTGCCGAGAGCGTGGTCACGGTGCCGCGCAAGTTCCAGTGCCGCACAACCGCGTGCTGAGAGCGTGGTCACGGTGCCGCGTTGCCGTCTGGCGCAAGTGTTGCTGAGGGCGTGGCCTCGGTGCCACGTCAGATATGCATTCTACCCCGACACTCTCCTGAGCGGGTACCCCGGGATCTGCTTGTGTCCGCGCACGACTCTTCGTGCCACCTCTTCTGATGCAAGCGCGCGCTGCCTTGAAGATCCACGGTATCGTGAGTGGTGTCAACGGACCTCTGACGTCACGTCAGCCAGGACGCACCGTTTAGTTGCTTGAACGTAGCATTCAGACTGTGTTGCTTGTGTCGCGTTGTTTGTCTGTGAAGGGTATGTGCTGTCTCGTCCTGTCGATAAATGTTCTCCTTGTCTGTGACCTAGCTGTCTGTGTCTGAGTCCTGGGCCCACGAACCACCACAGTGCTACTTGCACTCACGAGCTGAGCTTTTAAGATGCACAGAACAGGAAGTTGGCATGTTCCTTACCCTCTCCTTTTATTTGTTGCTTTATGCCTCTGGCTTCTGCACTGAGCTCACTCCTTCATCGACTTCCAACCTGCACCACCCTTAAACAAACCGCTCTCTGCTTTCTTCTCCTAATGTGAGCCATTGTACACACATTGATGAATCTTCCTAGCTTTTCGGAGGGAAAGTATCCATGTTTGTCTCCCTGCAAGCTAGTCGTCTTGTCCTTCATTCCTTCTGTTGTGTTTCACTGACTGAAGCATGTGTGCTCACTATGTGCCTAGGGAAGCTCTTCTCTGTAACAACATTAAAAAGAGAAATCGCAAAGAGCCACAGCAAAACAAAATGACCCAAAGCAACACTTGTGTGCGTTTGTAATGTACTAGTATGGAGTACTAATATGTCCTGTACTATGGGAGAGTGGGAAGATGTCTTCGTAGCTCCAGAAAAGCATAAGCAGCAAAGGAAACAAAAAGCACTGAAGAAACCAGGTTGGCACGCAGTGCACAATATTTTGAACGAAGCTTCTGGTTGAGTGGTAATGAAGTTTACGGTCACTGACCAAGTCAAAAATGTTGTTTTGACGTTTCGGAGCCTATACAGGTTCCTTGTTCACAATGCAGCAGACGTAGCGCCGTTGTCCAGTTAAATATGAAGTATGTGACGTAATGAACAGGCATAGATTTGAGGCATGTTTCCATCCTGTCCTGTTAACGGTATCAGGTGTCGTCTGTATCAGCAGAGATTCCAGCAGCAGTCTCGTTGTCAAATTCTTCTCTTTTTTCTGCGCTATGTGGACGACTGCTTTTGTATCCTGCACAAAAACGACGTTGACCGGTTGCTACAGAGGCTCAATTCCATACAACCAACCATAAAATTCACTCTGGAGCGAGAAGAAAACGGCAAGCTTCCTTTCCTAGACGTACTCGTACAGCGTTCCGACGGTGGCCTATCCTTCTCCGTTTATCGCAAAATGACCCATACGGGTCGCTACCTCCACTTTGCGTCCTGCCACCCGACCGGACACAAGACCTCTGTCGTATCGTCTTTGGTTCGTAGGGCCACCCGCTTATGCTCCAACGAAGACGAACTGCAGAGAGAACTTATTACGGTACGGCAAGAACTGTCCAACAACGGCTATTCGTCTGCTTTTGTTCGCAGAATTGAAAAACGAATGCTCAGCAATCCTCAGCCAGCCGAGAAACGAACTCTTTAAAAACGGGCCAGCATTCCCTACGTACCAGGTATCAGCGAAGCACTCTCAAGAATATTTTCAAAATATGATTTACGCGTAGCGCATGTGCCATCAAACAAGCTCCGCGGTGAAGTCGTCAACGTGAAGGACCGCTTAGAAGCAGAAAAGTTCCCGGGTGTAATCTATAAGATCCCGTGCCACGACTGCAATTTCTGCTACATTGGCGAAACAGGAAACTTCATTAGACGACTAAAAGAGCACAAACGCGATGTTGAAAATCACCGCCATGTGTACAACGCACTAGCGGAGCATGTGCACAAGAGTGATCACTCTATCGCTTGGGAGAATGCTGCTGTCATAGCCAAAGAGAAGAATTTGACAACGAGACTGCTGCTGGAATCTCTGCTGATACAGACGACACCTGATACCGTTAACAGGACAGATGGAAACATGCCTCAAATCTATGCCCGTTCATTACGTCACATACTTCATATTTAACTGGACAACGGCGCTACGTCTGCTGCATTGTGAACAAGGAACCTGTATAGGCTCCGAAACGTCAAAACAACATTTTTGACTTGGTCAGTGACCGTAAACTTCATTACCACATCATGCTACCTGACCAGACGAGCTTTCGTCGAATTCTGGACTTTCTGGTTGAGTATTTTTTGTGCCGCAAACATTCTCTTCCTGTTAGAAGAGAACAACGATAAAGAAATAAATGGTTTGTAGTACAGGATTTCCTATTCTGATGTTGCGTATGACTGCCATCTTGTTGCACAGATTTCATGTTGATCACTTCTGAAATATTCTCTGCTTGCCTGCTTGTTATATAATGACTCCCATTTCTGCCTGCCATGCACGAACTTGAAAAGAAGAGGTTAAAGTCAAAATATAGTCCATGACCGATACTTTGGACTCCATGGTGATCATAAAAGCGTGCGTATTATCGAATGTCCAAAAAAACAAATGCATAAAAAAAGACAATTTTATTTGCGTTTTAAAGACCCGGGGCTAGGAAGAAGTGGTCGGTGTGTTGATGCACGCATTTGCGCTAACATGGGACCAAGTTCGCGTGTATTTCTGCTGTTTATGATTATACGAGGGCAGCAAACACTAGTCAGATCCACACATCACAGCTCCGTAACTCACGGCACATTTCTGAGTCGGAGTCACTCTGTGACATCTATTGAACTTGTGCAATTATGTCATAATCATCGCATTCAGTCCACGACAGCACCTCGCCACGATGTCGACAATGTCTTTAAATGTAATGGTGGCAGGATCGCCACATCGCAGCCTCGAGGTCATCAACAATGTCGTCAACAGCAAGCTCGTCATCGGTGGCAGTTCAGGCTCTTATGTTGCAAAGTCGGCCTCATTTGCAATCGGCAAAAGTAAATCCAGTGCGGTGGAAGCAGTTGCTGATTACATCTGTTTGCACTGTTTTCAAGGGGTCGGCAGGTATGCGACATTGTCAGCGCCGACTAGCATGCTTCGTTTTTCGTTGGCATGCTCGTCAGCACAGACTGCGAGGCCATCGTTCGTACCACTAGACATGACCCGTTGCTTAACGCCGCGACAAAGAAGCCTTGGAATGTAAAATAAATAAACAAGCACTGAAGACGTGAAAGCGCCATCAAGCTATCGCAGACCTGACACGACCAGCCGCACTCGTAATCGCAAACCGCGCATGAGATGCCGAGACAGGATGCGGTGATCGCAGTGACGGTGCGACTTGCCTGTAAAATCCGTGTGTCGCGACCAAAACTAAGCGTCGGAGATTATGGTTTTGTATGGCATCTCCGAGGCCGCACTTTCTCTCGTTGCGCCAGAGGAAATAATGGTGGCCCATTCAGTGTGCTCGACATCCATGAACGGAGTCCAAATTATCGAATGTAGCGCTAGGAACTGTCCGAAATATCGGTCATCCTAACACATTAAGTCAGGCGGATACTGGTGGCACCACATGGCTGTCCAAATTACCGAGCATGTCCAAATTATCGGTCGGGGACTATACAATGCAAATATTTTTCAACACTACTTTTTAAAAGTAATTCCTACCTCGTGGCAAGTACAGTGCCTGCCGGAACATGACTCTGCAAGCAGACAATGCAGTGGCCGTCCTCGCATGGTTAGACTAGAGAGGTGCGCACCATCGCGTGGCCACCGCGCGGCAGAGCCAGAACGTGTCACAAAAGGCGGATTGTATGCTGGCTACTTGGCGCATAATGGCCCATTGGGTGCGTGCCTGTTAACTCATGCCAAGTGATTCATAAAGACATGAGTGTGCTGCCTTATTCGGCACTATTGCTGATACCATGATGAGCCAGAAAAGAGGCGACTGCTTCAGAATTTGTGATGGGACTATAAGAAACTTTGCCTTCACTACCGCGATTACATCTTCTAAATAAATAAAAAATTACAGCATATCCACGGAGTGACTCATGATGAGTGGGCGAAGCTCCGGACGTTCATCGTAGATAGTGCCGAGTTCCGGATTAATGTAGTTAACGCGCACGCTACGAATCCATATGGTTCAACTACGCACAAGTGAAATCTCCCACCGGCACTTCATTGCAAGTCAAGATCCAGTGCCTATATATATATTGTAGCGACAGCTAGCGGCAGCAGCATCAGCGTCGCATTGAAAATGACGAAACGCTCGCTCTTGCACGAGGCAGG
Source organism: Hyalomma asiaticum (assembly GCA_013339685.2). Lineage (NCBI taxonomy): Eukaryota > Metazoa > Arthropoda > Arachnida > Ixodida > Ixodidae > Hyalomma > Hyalomma asiaticum. The sequence goes on along the minus strand of JABSTT010002151.1, from coordinate 11,079 downwards.
TGCCGCTGCCACGGGCCTGCGCGCGCTAGCGTTCCATTTCAGTTAGTAAAGTACTCTGGATCACAGCGGACGCGTCCGGCTTGCGTTCTTTATGATAAGGTCGAGACTTCGTCGGTCTGCGAGGTCGCACATCGCCACAGTTTTGGTGACCCGGACGTGATAGTGGCCATATGTTTCCGTGGCAGAAACGACCATGGAACGGACCGACAGTACGAGTTCTCGAGACCAGCACCTCCCCGAGCAACGCGGTGAGCCCTCCTGCTCAGCCATAGCTGTCCGCCTTCCTCAGTACTGGGACCAGCACCCGTCGGCGTGGTTTCTTCAGGCGGAATCACAATTTCAAGTTACTGGTATCCGCTCTCAAGCTACGAAGTTCCACTACGCTGTTGCGGCACTCTCGCCCACCGCCATCGACGAAGTAGCGGATCTGTTGAGCACCCCGCTGTCTACGAACGCCTATGACGATCTCAAGGGGACCCTGCTACAGCGCACGGCAGTTTCACAGCGTTCTTGTATCCAGCAGCTCCTGTCCGCTGAAGAACACGGCGACAGACGCCCCAGTCAACTTCTTCGCCGAATGAAGCAGCTGCTCGGAGACAACGCGAGATCCATCGACGACGCGCTGTTACGCGAGTTGTTTTTACAACGACTACCGGCTAACGTGCAGATGGTTTTGGCGACAGCTTCCACCATGGACCTCACCGGAATTGCCGCGTTGGCCGACAAGGTGATGGAAGTAGCCGCCCCAAGCATCGCAGCCACGACAGCGTCTACTGCTGAGAGCGTAACCACGCTGCGAACGCTGCCGTCTTCTTCGACACCACATTCGCCGCTCGACGCCCTGTGTGAGCGTCTCGAACGCATCGTCTCTGCAGCTGAACATCGCCGCGCGTCACCTCGTTCTTCACGCCACCGAAGTTCCAGCAAGTCGAGACGCACACCAACCAGCCGTCACGCGTCGCCAAAGCCTGGCGTCTGCTACTACCATCGCCGTTTTGGAAACGACGCTCGTCACTGCCGGCGCCCGTGCGCGTGGCAGGGAAACAGGCCGGCCGACCTCTGACGGCGACAAGTGGTCCGGCCCCGCACACAAGTCGCCTCTTCTACCTCACAGACAGAGCCACTGGACAACGTTTCCTAGTCGACACAGGAGCAGACGTAAACATCCTTCCTGCTCAACGCTCCGACCGAAAAGCGACACCTGTGTCGTTTTTGCAAGCCGTCAACGGTACCAAGATTCCCGTTTTCGCATCACGCTCCGTCATGCTCAATCTTGGCCTCCGACGAGCGTTTCGCTGGATTTTCCTGGTTGCAGACGTCCGACGCGCCCTCATCGGAGCTGATTTCCTGCACCACTATGGACTCCTTGTCGACGTGAAACAGCGTCGTCTTATCGACACTGTCACTCACCTGACCGTTACCGGCGCCCCTGCAACAACCACATCGCCGATTGCGCCCATATCTTCTATGCTGGAACAACCATTCGCCGAGCTCCTCCGTGAGTTTTCCACTCTGACACGCCAGCCGGACTGGACGCAACCGGTCCAACACGACGTTTGTCACCACATCGTCACCTCCGGCCCTCCGGTCTATTTTCGACCTCGGCGTTTGTCCCCTGAGAAAATCAAGGTTGCTCGCGCGGAGTTCGAGCACATGCTCGCACTCGGTATCATCCGACCTTCTTCTAGCAACTGGGCGTCTCCGCTTCACATGGTACCTAAGAAGACTGGAGACTGGCTTCCATGTGGCGATTACTGCGCGCTCAACAACATCACAGTTCCTGATCGCTACCCTGTCACAGTCTCCACGATTGCGCGAGGCAATCACCGAGGCGTGGCAATGGGGGGTGAGGTCGATTGATGCCCGGCAGAGCCGGTAAGCAAACGCAGTGACTGAGACGGAGGCACGTCAACGGAACGAAACAAAAATTTATAAGATCAACACGACAAACAATACAAAAGAATGAGAACACTTGGAAAGAGTTTAAGTTACAAATTAATAGACAGCGAAGCAACAGAACATATTTAGAGAAGTTACGGATGGGAGCCAAAACGCTCGCTTACACAGATTATGACGAGAGTCCAAGGATTGGCAGGCGGAAATAAGAGTTCATAGTCTGAAGGAACATACAGTTGACCGGGGAATGCGGCGACCCTCCATCCACGAAGACGACGGCCGAAGAGCGCGGCCCTCGAAGATGATCTCTTCCGGGGCTGCAGGTGCGTTGTCTCGGGATGCGGGGAGGCGGCTGAGAGTTCCTCGGGAGACTCGCGGCGGACTCTTTCCCTCCGTTTCGCGGTCTCCCCCAGGCGGGCGGCAGAGCGCGTTATATAGCTTCCGGGAGAGGGTTGAGCGGCGCTTGTGATCACCGGCTCACTCAGTGTCGCAGCCCAAAGCACCACACACACACAAAAGCGCCGCAGGTAGTCCACACACAAAACGGATGAGCACGTAGGCATGTCACTCTCACACTGCATGGCCGCCATCTTGGCGTCACGAAAAATAACAAACAACCAAAAGAAAGGCCAAGTTCTGGCCATGCATGGGGTGACCTTGAAGCGGCAAAAAATAAAACACAACCAAAACAAGATGCACGTACACCAACAACTTCAGTATTGCTAAGGGTCGTACCGAAGGCGAGAAGCAGCTACAGATATACAAAACGAAGCTCAAGGCTTTGGCTTTAGTAGAGGACACCTTGAGCTGTGAAAAGCAAAAGAGAGGCAGAACATGCGGCACGTAGGCCCCCGCTTGTGGGCTGCGAAGTTAGGTTAACTACAACGCGATTCAGCGAGCACGTATGCATGCTCGTGCGCTGACCAAAATAAGATTCGGACTTGACAAACTTTCGTAACAAAGCGGACGCAGAAACTTTATACAAAATATAAGAATAATCAGGCATGCCGCCAACTCTGTGACATACCCGCTTCCGAATATCCAAGACTTCACGGTAACGCCGCACGGCGCGACGATCTTTTCCAAGATTGATCTTGATCGCGCCTATCATCAGCTACCAGTCGCCGAGGAAGACATTCAGAAGACCGCTATGACCACACCTTTCGGTCTGTTTGAATTCCTCCGCATGCCCTTCGGCCTACGAAACGCTGGCCAATCGTTCCAGCGTTTCATCGACTCCGTCACCCGAGGCTTGCCATTCGTCTTTGCCTACATCGACGACCTCCTTGTCGCAAGCCCTTCCGTTGAAGAACATGTTCAACACCTGCGGTTGTTGTTCTCCCGCCTTGCCAGCCGAGGAATCGTCATCAACGCCGCCAAAAGTGAATTTGGTCGACAGGAACTCGAGTTCCTTGGACACGTAGTCGACGAGAACGGCATTCGGCCACTGCCGTCCAAGATTCGCGTAGTCGAAGATTTTCCACGGCCGACTACAATGACCAAGCTTCGCCAATTTCTCGGGTTCGTCAATTTCTATCGACGGTTTATACCCGATTGTGCACGACTTGTGGCCCCTCTAGACGATCTGCTAAGCTCGAAACGGAAGCAAGAGCTTCAGTGGACAGAAGAAGCCGCCAACGCATTCACAAGAGCCAAGTCTGCTCTCGCCACTGCAACGCTGCTGAGACATCCGAAACCAGACGCACCGACTGCTGTCATGACAGACGCCTCGAACAACGCTGTTGGCGCCGTTTTGCAGCAATTGATCAACGGTACATGGCATCCACTCGCTTTCTTCTCCAAGAAATTGAAGCCTGCACAGACCCGTTACAGCGTTTTCGGCCGCGAGCTACTCGCCGTGTACTTGGCTGTCCGTCACTTTCGGCACTTCCTAGAAGGTCGTCAGTTTAATGTGTTGACCGACAATAAGCCCCTTGTGCACGCGATGAACCGATCGGCGTCTTGCTACTCGCCTCGCGAGAGCCGACATCTCTCTTACATCTCCGAGTTCACAACAACGTTCCGTCATGTAAAAGGCACCGACAACATTCCTGCCGATGTTCTGAGCCGCGTCGATGCAGTCTCCACACCAACCGCAGAGCCTTCCATCATCGACGTCGGCCTACTCGCCACTCACCAGCGTGACGACACCGAGCTACGTACCCTCCGAAATTCGTCAACGTCTCTGCAACTGGAGGACATCGTTTTGAGTTCCGATGGTACTTCGGTAGTCTGTGATACTTCTACTGGCACACCCCGACCTTTCATTCTGGCACCACTCCGCAGACGCCTGTTCGATGCGGTACAGTCTTTCGCATCCCGGCATTCGCTCGACACAGAAGCTCATTTCCAGTCCCTACGTTTGGCCTCAGCTAAACGCACAAGTTGGCGACTGGGTGTGCTGCTGTTTGCCGTGTCAACGCTCCAAGATCCATCGCCATCCCGTCCCCCCTACGAAGTCTTTCCTTCCACCGGACGCGCGTTTTGACACCGTGCACTTGGACCTCGTCGGCCCTCTCCCACCTTCCAAGGGCTACAGCTACGTATTGACATGCATCGACCGCTATACACGGTGGCCAGAAGCTACACCCATCGCCGACATATCAGCGCCCACAGTTGCAGCAACCTTCGTATCTACTTGGATTGCAAGGTCTGGCTGCCCATCTACTGTAGTCACTGATCGCGGTCGGCAGTTTGATTCGGCGCTCTTCAACGAACTCCTCAAGCTTCTCGGAACGACGCGCCTCCGCACGACCTCATACCACCCGCAAACAAATGGATTGGTCGAGCGTTTCCACAGGTATCTCAAGTCCTCCCTCATGGCACATGGATCACCGGAGAAGTGGGTCGTCCAACTACCACTCGTCTTGCTTGGCATCAGAGCTGCCATCAAAACCGACCTGGGCTGCTCATGCGCCGAGTTGGTCTACGGCACTTCGCTACGCCTGCCATGCGACTTCTTCGATCCCCCAGCCAAAACACCTGTGCCACCAGTCGGAGACTACGTCTCCGAACTACAAAACATCTTCCAGCAAATACGTCCCGTGCCTAAACGAGCGCACGAACCGAGGTCTCCTTACGTGTATCCGCAGCTCACCTCTGCTACACATGTTTTCGTGCGAAACTCTGCTGTGCGGAAGCCTTTGCAGCCGCACTACTCCGGGCCGTATCGAGTTCTGGAGCATCGTGCGTCGACATTCGTTGTCAACGTCAACGGACGGCCCGACACAATCGCTCTGGAACGTCTCAAGCCTGCCTACTTCGAAGCAACATTGCCATTGGCCTCACCATCCGATCGTTCGTCGGACTTTCCTCCTCTCTAGGGGGGGAGCCCTCTGTAGCGACAGCTAGCGGCAGCAGCATCAGCGTCGCATTGAAAATGACGAAACGCTCGCTATTGCACGAGGCAGGTGCCGCTGCCACGGGCCTGCGCGCGCTAGCGTTCCATTTCAGTTAGTAAAGTACTCTGGATCACAGCGGACGCGTCGGGCTTGCGTTCTTTATGATAAGGTCGAGACTTCGTCGGTCTGCGAGGTCGCACATCGCCACAATATATATGGGTGGTGGTGAACGGTTCCCCAGCGCAAGCAGTCGGTATTAGGGGCGAAGCTCCTTAAAGCGGCACCCGTTCGTCCCTCGTCGTAGTCGTAGTCGTAGTCGTAGTGCGTAACCAGTCTTACGCTTTGACCTCCAAGGTGGTGCCGGTGGGAGATTTCTCCTGTGCGTTGTTGAACAATAAAAAAAATTCGCAGCGTGCGCGTTAACTAAAAGCCGAATTCTTCTGTCTCTCATTCCCCATTAGCAGCCATTGGCATGTTCCAGTAGGAAACGTTAGTAGAAGTAGAAGTGAGTGAGTTGAGTGAGTTGTTAGTTTTATGGCACCAGGGCAACGAAGGCCAAAAGGCGCCAGGAAAAATGCTCTCCTGATGACCTGTGGTAAAACTTTCAATGACATGAATGTAAAACACGAAGATGGTGATAAGCATCGCATGAATAAGTATGGATTATCTAAATATCTAAAATATATTAAAAGAGCCTATCAGCCTCCTGTGCATTTGGCTGGCAAGTGCACATAGACTGTAGACGTTTCTATACAGTTAACGCAGTCGTACCCTCTTCGAGGAGATGTGACTGCGGCCAACATGCACATGTCAAATGTGATGAACGATACCTATGTCCTTTAAGTATTCGTATAGGTTCTCATTAGGGATGTGTGGCTCTTCGCCCAGTAAAAGGATAGGAGGGATCGGAGTGTATGTCCTGTATATTTCTGAGAAGTATCGTCGTCTTTTTGGTTCGTAAAAGGGGCACGTTATAAGTATGTGTAGCACAGTGAGTGCTTGGCCACATTTCTCACAGAGAGGACTCTCTTCGTCACGGAGGAGGTAATTGTGTGTTGCATGTGTGTGTCCAATGCGCAGTCTTGCAAGTAGGACTTCATAAAATCGGTTCCGGTGGCTTACACTCTTCCACTCCTTTATGATTGGTTTAATCAGATGTAATTTGTTGTGCTCTTCTGCTGCCCAGTTTTGTTGCCATATTGCGCGAATTGATTTTCTGAGTGCTTTAGAGTGGTCTTGAATTGGAATTTTGCCGATATAGTTTCCCGAAAGTGTAGCTGTCTTTGCGGCACAATCTGCTCGTTCATTTCCTGATATTCCAACATGACTTGGGATCCAGCAAAAATGTATAACTTTTCCATTAAGCATCATCCTGTTAACCGTCCGGATCAGATCTCTAAGGAGAGGATTTTTTGTTTTTCTCCTCGACGAAAGAGCAGCCATCACGCTTTTAGAGTCGGTGTAAATAACAGTCTTTTCTTGCTCCTCATTTTGTGCTTCCTGAATGGCCAACAACATTCCATACATTTCAGCTGTGAACACACTAGCTTTTGCATTTATATTAACAGTGTGCGCTTGTGAGTTTGTTGCAGCAGCTGCACCAACACCGTCATTGGTTTTGAACCGTCTGTGAAGAAAGACGAGAAGTCCCGGTAAAAGCACTGCAATTCTAAAAACTCTTTTTGTACGATTGTTTCTGGAGTAGACTTTTTTCCGTATTTAGTTAGGGTGAAGTTACAAATAATATCCCTATACAACCAGGGAGCAAGGGGCTCTTCATATAGGGTTAGTTCCTGCTGTAGTGAGTGGACATCAACTCCCATGGCTTTCCTAACACGGATAGCAAACGTGGGGATGCACGATTTCTTGCTTCGGAATAAGGTATCCAGGCGTTTGTCTAACAAAGTGTGGCGACATGGATGATCAGGAACTGAGAGGACCTTGTGTGCATACGTCATTGTGAGAAGGCTTCTTCTTAATTCTAAAGGCGGCTCTACGCATTCCACATAAAGGCTTTCGACTGGAGACGTCCGATATGCACCTGTTGCCAGCCTCAGTCCAGAATGGTGGATAGGGTCAAGAGTTTGCAGCGTAGAGTGCCGGGCGGAGCCATACACAATGGATCCGTAGTCAAGTTTTGACCGTACGAGAGATCTGTACAGACGTAGCATACATACCCTGTCTGCACCCCATCGTTTATGAGATAGGATTTTCAGAATATTGCAAGCTTTTTGAGCACGTAGTTTGAGCGATTTTATGTGTGCCCCAAAAGTAAGTTTCGTGTCAAATACCAGACCCCAAAATTTATATTCTGACTTAACTGGAATTTCTTTCCCGTACAGGCTTATTGATGGCTCGGGAATTAAGCCTCGTTTCCGCGAGAAACACATGCATGCCGACTTCTCTGGTGAAAACTTAAAACCATTCTCAGTTGCCCATTTTTCCAGACGGTTTACTGTAAGTTGAATCTGCCGCTCACAGATGGACAAGTTGCATGAAGAGTAGCTTATCTGGATGTCGTCTACATACAGCGAATATTGTACAGGATGAGGGATCACTTCAGCAACAGAATTTATCTTCAATATGAACAAGGTAACGCTTAGAACGCTTCCTTGTGGCACACCATTTTCTTGTTCAAACACATTCGATAAAGTGTTGCCCAATCGTACCTTAAATGTACGAGAAGATAGGAAGTCCTGGATACATCGGTACATATTTCCACCTATGCCACAGGTGACCAGATCTTGCAAGATGCCGTACCGCCAAGTTGTGTCGTATGCTTTCTCTAAATCGAAAAATACAGACAGACAGAATTGGTTTTTCGCATGTGCTTCACGGATCTGTGTTTCTAAACGAACGAGTTGATCGGTAGTGGAACGGTGCTCTCTGAATCCACACTGGAAACGATCTATTTTCTTATTTTGCTCAAGAACATGTATTAGCCGTGCGTTCACTAGTCGCTCAAAAGTTTTGCACAAGCAGCTTGTCAAGGCCACGGGACGATAACTAGCAGCCTGGCAGGGGTCCTTGCCGGGCTTCAATATTGGAATAATAACAGCAGTTTTCCATGCCTTAGGTAGCTGGCCTGACTTCCATACTCGGTTAAAAAATGAGAGTAATGACTCCAGAGAGCTAGCAGACAAATTCTGCAGCATAGTGTAGTGTATATTATAAGGACCCATTGCAGTCGGCTTACAGTTTGCCAGTACCATCTCCAGCTCGAATACTGTAAATTCGCAGTTGTACTCCACTTTTGCGTTGACAACTCTGTGCCCCTTACGCTCTGCGGCGTTTTTATATTTTAGGAATGCTTCCGTGTAGTGGCACGAACTGGACACGCGGCAAAAGTGTTCACCTAGAATATTAGCCTGAGCCTCAAGTGATGTGTCAGTGTCATCGGGAGAAAGTAGAGGGATTGTAAACGCCCTGTTATTCCCGTTCATCCGCCTGACCTTTTCCCATACATATTTTGATGGGGTTTGGCTATTTATTTCAGACACATATTTCTGCCATGTCATCCTTTTTGCCTGCCGTCGGGTGAATCGTGATCGTGCTTCTGCCTTTTTGAACTCTACGAGGTTTTCTATAGTAGGGTATCGCTTGATGATTTTCCACATCTTACTTTGGAGTTTTCTTAGCCTACGACACCAGTTATTCCACCATGGCTTCGGGCACTTTGGCAGCCTACCACTCGTCTTGGGAACAGATTTAGATGCCGCTTCAATAATAATATTGGTTATTGCGTCATTTTCTTCATCAATAGACATATGTTCATCTCAAGGTAACAGCGCACAAAAAACACGAAGACTGACAGAAGAAGCGACGCACACAACAAGCGCTGACTCGCAACTGAATGATTTATTGGTCATTACACACATATATAGGCTTCGTGCATGTGCACGTGTCATGGATTGTCGCCGCGTCATGTCCAAGTAGGATAAAATCATGACATTCACAAAAACGCCTGCCGCAGAAAATCTAATTCTTTGTTACACAAATCAATGGAAGCTTGGCTTACACAGTTTTCTTTTACGTTAGCAATATGATACGCTTCTACTACTTCTCTGTTAATCTTATGGCAGTGCTTATAGATGATCTTGGTGTTTGTGAAACCAGGGGAGCACCCACATGACCTACAATGCATAGATAAATTAGAATGAGCCGCATTCTTCAAAGAAGCATTGTGCTCCTTCAGTCTAGTGTTAATACAGCGTCCCGTCTGTCCAATATATGTTCTACCACACGATAGCGGAATCCTGTACACCACATCACACTCACACGGCACATACTCCTGGGACTTCTGATCATGCTTGATTTCACATCCTTTCTTTGTTCTTCGAGAGTCCTGATTGACGAAGGGGCACATCCTGCTGAGCTTGTGTTTTGCAGAAAACACAACGTTGACGCCGAACCTGTTGCCGACGTTCTTGAGACCGTGGGCCAACCTATGCTTGTACGGAATGACCGCATACTTAGTCACTTTTTGTCGATTTTCGCAGGTTCCTTTCTTCATTTGCCTCAACAACTTCTCGCACACCGAGGAAAGAACGGTCACGGGGAATCCTGCGTCCTGTAATCTCTGCACCTGAAAAGTGAAGCTCTCCTGAACCCGGTGGGCGCAGGACTTCTTGAGTGCTGATCCCAGCGTCGATGCGGCAATGCCTCGCTTCACTAGCTTCGAATGCCCAGACTTAAAATTCAGCAGGGGTTTACTAGACCTTGGGTTATAAAACCAGCATACATGATGCTCCTGGAAGTCGAGCTGTAGGTCCAGAAAGCGAATTTGGTTGTCTGAGGGCAGTTCTTTGGTGAAGCATAGTCCCCTTCCTTCGACTTGAAAAGCGCTCAACACTTCAGTTACGCATTCAGGTCCATCTGATTTTGGCAGGAAAATTAAATAATCATCGACGAATCGGAACACGCCTTTAACCATTGTGGGCAGTCTATCTTGCAGTGCCGTGTCGACTTTTCCGAGGAAAATATCGCTTAATATGGGGGCCACTCTTGATCCGATACACACGCCGGCTTTTTGAAGAAGCACTTTCCCTTTCCAGGTAATGAAGGTTGACTTCAAGTAGAAACTGAGCAATTCGATGAAAGATTCGACCGAAATGCCACTCTTTTCAATGAATTGAAGCTCATCGTTGTCTTCCGTGATGCACTCTTTGACACATTTCAGAAGGTCTGGATGCGGCAACGAATAATACAAATCAACAACATCCGCACTAACGGCATAGCACCCATTAAACCTTCCTGAGCGCAATTCTTCAGTTATAAACTCTGAATTTTTTACCTTGAAAGGGTCTTTGACGTCCAATGTTTCAAGCATGCGTTGCAGAAAACCTGAGACTACGTGCTGCCAACTTCCCCTTTCAGAAACTATTGTGCGGAATGGACGCTCCGGCTTGTGAGTCTTGATGGTGAAGAAAACTTGCAGGTTAACTTCTTTTGCTTTCCTCATTTCTTTCACGAGGCCAGTCAAGTTTTTACTTTCCAAAAGCTTTTTTGCTTGCTCCTTGACTTTCTGGGTTTTCACATTGGCCTGCTTGAAATTCTTTGCTATTGCGGCCGATGCCTTCTCCTCGTATTGACCTTCCGTCAGCAGCACAAAGAAACCTTCTTTGTCAGCCGTCAGAAGCTTCAAGTTCCTGTCCCTCAGATCCCGACCAATGGGTTCCATCTTCGCGGCCGCTCTGTCGCTCCGTGGATTCCATCGAGTTATCTCTTCCACGCATTCTGATATGCATCGTCTTCTGTCTTCTTCTGGCGCCATCCTTGCAACGTTCCTTGCCATGACTAAGGTGTCAAGCGGCTTTAGCTTGGGTTCCATGCAGAGATTGTC
>JABSTT010002150.1:0-50010 GCA_013339685.2 Hyalomma asiaticum | reverse complement strand
AAACGAGAAAGACATCCACCCCACCGTCAAGAAGGACGAGAAGAGAAATCATCTGTGTAATTCGTGTACCCAGAAGAAGAAAGTTCGATGTTTTGCTTGTGGCAAATCTGTCATATAGCGAAAGATTGTGACCAATTTTCAGACGAAGGGGATGATCGACAGAAGAGAAACTCGCCACAGGCAAGAATTGCTACTCAGGTAGCTTGTGTGTGCCAAAATTTGGCAACAGCGCATCCTTACGTGTGGCATCTGGACAGTGGTGCGACAGACCACATGACGTCGCACAGGACAAAGATTCAAAGACTTCAAGCCATGCGAGTCAGCGGTGGAGACTGCAAACAAAGAATCTATGAGTGTGATGGTGTCACGATAGAAGCGCGAAATACAAACATGTCAGTGTTCGCCGTGCGGGGGCGAGAACGAAGAAGTGTGCGCGTGTGGTGCGTGGGGCGTGCGGTGGTTCGTGCTGCGCCGCGTTGAAGCCAGCTGATTCTCGCTGGACGTCCGGTCCAGAGAATCTACGAGCAACCGCCACGGTGTATTGCGACGCCAAAAACCTGCGTTCCTGCTGGGCAACGGGTTCAGGGAGCCAGGCGAGCTGAACAACCGCCGAGGAAGACGTCAAGGGCCTGTGTTCCGTGCTGGGCGTTGGGTCCAGGAGCCAGACGAGGCGGCGGTGCTCTCGGCTACTGCGAAGACAGCCAGGCTACTGTCCAGCCACCGGTGCCGTCAAACCCAGCAGCTGGAGGTTCGATTCAACTACCGCGGCCTACCGGCTGCCGTGTCTGCCGAAGCAGGCGCTGCGGCGTAAGGGCCGCTGCTGCGGCCAACACACCCGTGGGTGGTCCCACATCGCCAGCGTTCTACCGGCCACTTCGTCGTCGCAACCGACACCTGCTACAAGCGTCATCGACGACACGCAGGAAATACGGCGAGACATTCTTTCGTTGTTTCTGGACGTCATAGAACAGTAGCCGTAGGACTGCGTAAATACAGCCAGTGCATGCCTGTACTTAGTAGTTTTGTAATATAGTTGTGTGTGCGTGTGTCCTTGGAAGCGGTGCGTTCCTTGGTGAGCGGTCCTGGGCCCAAACCCTGGAGCAATTCCATCACAGATGGGAAGAGGAAAAGTTCAAATTCAGTTGTCTGAGGAGTGTGGTGGAGCACACGTCACACTTCAAGATGTCCTTTATGTGCCCGATTTGAATGGCAACCTACTCTCAGTTGGAAGAATTGAAGAGCGGGGGTTCCATGTGATGTTCGCTGAGGGCAAAGCCGAAGTCACGAAGGACACTGGTGAGCTAATACTTACCGCAACTCGAGAAGGACGACTGTATTCTGTCAAAGAAGCAAGAAAGTCGACGATGGATGGCGCAGACCAAAAACCCAGTTTTGTGGCACAGACGACTAGGACACCTTCACTATGATGCTGTTCATCACCTCTGTGGAGCCAGAGAAAATTCTGTGACGGACAAGTGTGACACATGCTGTCTTGGAAAACTAAGACGAAGCAGTTTCCCGAGGGGTGACGCAACACGGGCCAAGGCTCCGCTAGAGATTGTGCATTCTGATGTGGTTGGAAAGATCACACCAACATCCAGAGGAGGCTCCTGTTACTTTGTAACCTTCATAGATGACTACTCACGATACACTGTGGTGTATCCCATGAAGGCTAAAAGTGAAGTGCTTCAAAACTTCGACAAGTACAGACGTATGGTGGAAAATATCCACAACACGAAGGTGAAGACGTTGCTCAAAAGGACAGAAAGTTGAGCGAGTTGGTAACATTCCATAATCAAAAGAAGAGGCGTGCAGGACACGGACACAAGAAGAGAAGTGAACACCACGAACGCCGTTGCGTAGTGACAATGGAGGCGAGTACGTTAGCAAAGAGTTCAACATGTATCTAGCCAACCATGGCATAAAGCACCAGCTGACCGTTCCTGGCACAGCCGAGCAAAATGGAGTTGCTGAGAGAATGAATCAAACGCTGCTTGACATGACGAGGTGCCTCCTCATCGAATCGGGCGTCACCAAGGAACTTTGGGCTGATGCCGTTGTCACTGCAAGCTACATCAGAAACAAATGCCCGTCAAAGGCAATAGGAGGAGAGTCGCCAGAAGCTCTGTGGACAGGGGGAGAAGTGAAACTGAACCACTTAAGAGTGTTCACGTGCAAAGCATAGAGCGTGCGAAACGGACCACGCAAGGGAGACAAGCTAGACCTGAAAGCCGAGGAGTGCATACTGGTCGGCTACCCAGGTGGAGCGAAGGGGTACAAGTTGTGGAACCAAAAAGAAGATCGCTTTTTTGTGAGTCGCAATGTCGTCTTTGAAGAAGACTCCTTTCCATGCAAACTTGCAAAATCTGCAAGTAGCAACATTGAAGCAGATAACGACATTCATAGCACAGTCTTGTTTCAAGTTGAGGACAGCTTGAGTGAGCCGCGTGATGTTTGTGGTTCAGATCACGATAGTACTGAGAACAATGATGCTGAAGAAGTCGGCTCATCAGTTAATGAAGACGAGAGAGAGACACACAATGAAGGAGCTGCACAGCAGCTGTCCAGCGCTGCCGATCAAGGCGCACAAGCATTAAGGCGGTCGGAAAGACTGGAAAATAAGAGAATACTTAAAGGTGACTGTCTAGGCTGCTGTATGGCTAAGCAAACCAACCAGACTGATCCAGAGACACTGCATGAAGCCTTATCTGCACCAGACAAGGAGGAATGGAAGGCAGCTATACAGAGTGAACTGGATAGCCTGAAAGCTTCTAACACATGGGAATTGGTGCCACGACCAAAAGACAGAAAGGTCATTAAATGCAAGTGGGTGTTCCGCAAGAAGTACGACGAAAATGGTCACATACAGCGACACAAGGTTCGGCTGGTTGCGTGCGGATACTCTCAAGTGGAAGGTACCGACTACACGGAAACGTTCTCTCCTGTGGTGAAATTAAAATCTATCAGAACACTGTTAGCCATAGCAGTTGAGAGAAATTGGAAGATTCACCAGGTCGACATCACGGCAGCGTACTTAAACGGTACGCTGAAAGAGACAATATATATGGAACAACCACAAACTTTCGTAGACTATGAGAAGGATAAAGCTTGCCTTTTGAAGAAGAGCCTCTATGGGCTACGGCAGTCTGGAAGAGAGTGGAACTTCACTTTGGACAAACTGCTGAAGTCAGAAGGGATGACAAGATCAAAAGCAGACCCCTGCGTCTATATCAGCAAGAAGCTCATTGTGGGCGTCTACGTGGATGACTTGCTGATCATCGCGGAAGATGAAAAGGAGATTGCAAATTTCAAGAGCCGCTTGGGTAAAAAGTTTGACGCAAAGGACTTAGGTGAAGCCAGACGTATCCTTTCCATACGACTGAAAAAGGATAGGGACGGGGGGCTGACACTTGACCAGACGGCCTATGCTGAAGACATACTGGAGACGTTTGGCATGGCAGACGCAAAGACAGCGTCATCTCCTTTGGATCCTGGACGCAAGTACCAAAGAATAAATGACGATAGCCCAGCAAGAGAGGACCTCCAAAGGAAGTACAGAAAAGCAATCGGTGCATTGCTGTACCTCGTCGGAGGTACAAGGCCCGACTTGGCCTTTGCCACTACCTATATGAGCCAGTTCAATGAGCATCCCACAGAAGAACATTGGAGTGGCGTGAAGCACATTCTCCGCTATGTGAAGCATACTAAGAGTTATGCACTCACTTACAAAAGAACCGACAACTGTGTGGGGGCATATTGCGACGCAGACTGGGCCAGTGACAAAAATGACAGAAGATCTTTCAGCGGCTACGTATTCACCCTGGCTGGTGCGGCTATTTCTTGGAGCAGCAAGAAGCAGCAAAGCACTGCATTGTCGACGGTGGAAGCTGAATATATAGCCATATGCCACGCTGCTAAAGAAGCGCTGTGGCTCCAGAATTTTATGAAAGAGCTGCACGCACAGGAATTTATGCACGAGCCACAGGTCTTACTGGTGGACAACCAGGGAGCCATAGCGTTGGCAAAAAATCAAACATCAGAAAGAAGTAAACACATTGATCTCAAGTATCATTTCCTTCGAGAAAAGGTTGAAGAGGAAAGGCTGCAACTACAGTACATTGAGTCGTCAAGTAACTCCGCCGACCTCTTCACCAACCCCTTGAATGGGAAAATGACTTTGAAGTACTGCGAGAGCTTGGGTGTTAAGAATGTGGACAAAATGACAATCCATTAAGGGGGAGTGTTGAAGGGTGTAATGGATCGTCATTAGATGGCGCCACGTGCCCTGAAGTGCGACGCTACCGTTTTTCCTTTTTTGGCTCTCTGGCGTAATAAAGCAATGACGCTTGTCAGCGTTGAGTCGTGTGTCTCGCGTCCATGATCTTGAGTGGATGAATCCACTTGATCAGCGTTTCTCTAAATCCGGTCCAGCTGCGTTCACATCAAAACCAACAGAAAGGTCTTCGCCTTTCGAGGACAGCGGTGCCTGCGGTACGCGTGAAGATCCTGTTGTGTGCGAGCGCCATTCGAGCTCGTTCGCCCCACCGGAGGAAAGTACAAGCGCTACCGTCAGTGACTGCTCGCACCACAACTTAACAGCTGGCGTCGCGGATCTACCTACGAGCGCTGTAGCCGACGTCGACAGTATTTTAGGGCATTCACCGGATATCTCGGTGTCGTCCGAGGCCAGCTCTGCGAGTTCCGATGGCAAGGACTATGGCGACGAAGACCTCGGTCGAACATTGCAAGAATGGGCTGTGGAGCACCGTATCAAAAGAGACGCGTTAAGCGGACTTTTGAAACGTCTGAAGCCGCACCACGCATACCTCCCAATTGACGCTCGCACACTCTTGCGAACTCCGTGAGGTCCGTGTCTTGAGTGCCCCATTGCTGACCTTGCGCCTGGCAAATATGTTCACTTCGGACTTCAAAAAGGGCTGCTGCACACACTGAGTGGCTGTCAAGAGTTGCCGTAAACTTTGGCTCTCGCTTTCAATATTGATGGGCTGCCACTAGCCAAGAGTTCCAATCTGCAGCTTTGGCCTATACAGTGCCTTATTGTAAACTTTAAGAGGCAGGTGCCATTTTTAGTTTGTGCGTTTGCTGGATCGAGCAAACCAGAGTCGGCAAATGACTTTCTGTTGCCGTTTGTAACTGAGCTCAAGGGCCTACTCAGTGGTGGCATCACATGTTCGCGGTTGCAGCATTCCAGTGTGTGTAAAGGCATTCATATGTGATGCTCTGGCACGGTCATTTATTCTGTCAACAAAGGGCCACTCTGGCTACAGTGCTTGTCCAAAGTGCACATGTGAAGGCACTTATAGAGGAGGCAAAGTGGTACTATTAGACTCTGGTTGTGAATTGCGCACAGATGAAAGCTTCCGACAGCAGAAGGACCCCGACCACCACAGAGGCACATCTGTTCTTGTTGATTTGCCCATTGACCTAGTAAAGGATGTTTCAATCGATTACATGCATTTGGTGCTCCTAGGTGTCGTCGGGAAGCTGTTGTTGCTATGGCTGTCAGGGCCACTAAGCACTCGTGTCGGCCATATGAGCGAAGATGCATGAATGAGGCTAGCGATAAGTTGCGACGCCACATTCCACAGGAGTTCTCGAGGTCAACCCGCCCTGTAACTGAAGTAGAACGCTGGAAAGCTTCAGAATTTCGCTTATTTTTGTTTTACACTGGTCCCATCATTCTAAAGTCAGCCTTGAGGCCAGCACTTTACGAAAACTTCTTGTGTCTACATTCTTCTCTGTCAATCCTCGCCAACAATGAGTTGTCATGAGCATACAGAGTATGCAGGAGCACTGCTGAGGCACTTCGTTGCAAGATTTATAAAAATATATGGGGAAGAGCAGGTCTCATGTAACATCCACTGTCTGATTCACCTCGCTGACGACGTCAAGGTTCACGGGCCAGTTGATACATTCAGTGCTTTCCCCTTTGAAAACCACATGCGCCACATAAAGAAAGAGCTCCGCAAGCATGAGAGGCCGCTCGAGCAATTGCGTAACAGGTTGCTGGAGCGATTACAGCTGCCAGTTGTGGGTCATGAGGATGCCCCGAATTTTCAACTGTCCGAGCCCCAGAACGCAGGAAACCTGCCACCAGAATGTTCCGGCCCTGCATTTCGCACAGCTAGGTGCAGTGAATTCACTGTGACAGGACATTCTGGCAACAAGTGCATCGTGATTGATGGCCACATAGTTGTCGTTGAAAGATTTCGTCACCTCAAAACTTCAAAAGAGCCTTGTGTCATCGGCCAAGAATTTTGTGAGAAGGAGGAGTTCTACACTGTGCCTTTTGAGTCGTCACGAATTGGAATCTTTGCTGTTTCGAAACTCTCAGCAACCAAAGTTCGGCCCCTGAGGAATGTCAAGAAAATGTTGCTGTTGCCGCTTGCAGACCAATTTGTGGTTTTTCCCGAGATGCATACATGTTGAATACTTATCTTCATCATGGGGGCACATCAGACGTTACAATTAGGTTGTGAGGCATACTTCAGTGCAGGGCATCGCATTCATTGCTGAGGGTTTGCTTGCCAAAACCACAACATGGTTATGAGGTGTGTTGTAGTGAAAAGCTCTGAAATTTTCTACCGCCTTCAACATCCTTCAACACGCACTGATGTCTCACAGTGCGTGGGCCTCTAGCATTTCGATTCTATCGAAATGTGACCGAGATTGAAGCCATGTCATTTAGGTTAGCCATTAGCACTAGGGCTTGTATTAAGTTAGAAGTGCTGTGAAATGCGAATTATGGGTGTCCTTACATTTTGCCTGTATTGGGATGTATACAACCGGTACATCAAGAATTCGGTGTCAGGACTTTGTACTCAGTTGCAGTGCCTTAGCCATAGGGTCACCGCAGCCTGTGCTGACGTGCTATGGAAGCTGCTTTGTGGACACTTTGTTGCTTGTTTAATGCATGAGGTTGAACTGTATCCATGATATCGTGCTTACAGATAGCATATGCTATTGTTGACTTTGTTAAACTTGGTGAAGTCGAAGTCGTGCCTTCATCATGGGTCACAGCAGATATCTGCATGTGGCCCAAGGCGCCACTGAGCAAAATCAAAACCATTGTAAAGAAGAACCTTCCATGCTCATATTCACCTCCTTGGCATCGGTACACAGTGTGTGTGAAGGGACTTTTTGGTAAGTGAATTTACATATAAAGAAGCTTGTTGTGGAACAATGGATAGGATTTATTACAAATTGACCATGTAATTGAACTCCCACATTCATGCATGACAACTTTCTGTTTGCTGATACAAGTATAAGCAAATTAAGAATTCAGCATTACACAAATTACCATAGAAAATTGTGTAAGGTGCAAGTGGCAGTTAACGAAAAAATACTTCAAAGTTTGATGGTGAGGCTTGTAATCAAAATTATTAGGCTTATAAAATCAAATTTCATGAGAATCAGTCCATACAGACATAACTATATTTTTTGTATTGCTCATAGTGTTTACATGCTTAGATGTGGGTAGCCTTTCTTTGCATATCTTTTTTTATATATATTGCATTAAGGTTAATTTTTGTTCTCCATATTGCTACTGTCTTGTGTATGTGGATAGACACTGTTTTTCTTGTTTATTTAGCCACATATGATGAGGCACGAAAGAAGCTTGACCGCAGCCAGTACACGTCTGACCTTACAAGCGACGATGAGCTACCACAGAAGAGGAGGAGATTTCCCACATCGACATGGGAGCATTGTGAAAACTCATCGGACAGTGCACCCACTGAAAGTGATGCTTCACTTCCAGTTGTGCCTGCAAGCTTTCCCCAAGGTAAAGCAGTATGTGGATGGTACACATTTTTTTTGGCCTCTTGAGAACCTTTTTCTTATATTCTTATTTCTTGTAAGAAGCATTTCACAGCTTTTATAAAGTTTTATGTTAAATGGAGTTGCAGCAGAGGTAAATGGTTTTTGGCTCAAATGGTTAAAGCTCTCAAATGTGAAGCTGTATATTAAGCATTTTGAACCATTTGAAAGAAAAGTATTGGAAGGGAAGTTTGAATGTCATCAGGCACTTATTTGGCATACATGTGCACTAAAACAGGCCATTTTCAATAGTCTTATTTGATTTTTTCCATCTAGTGCATTGGAATACCAGCATGCCCAAGTGTTTATAAATGTGCTGACTTAAAACATTCAATTAAAATAATAATTTGAAATGACTGTTCGAAGCTGAGCACATTATGAATAATACACTTTATGGGTTCAAGTATTCATATGTTTTAATTTCATGTCCAGCACTCTCTTCTTCCGGCAGTCAGCATTACAGAGAACCTACTACAAGGCAGCGTTCCCTCCGTAAGTGTACATATCAAACCAGTGCTAGTCGCTAAATGGTTTCACATTGAAATTTATGTTGAAATTTCCTCGTACCCAACATGATGTACTGTGATTGCCTTTGAACTGTGGGGGCCTCACATGCCAAATCAACTGAAAGGATAAAATTAATCCCATGGTAGAAGGCTTTGGGTTTTCTACATCTGAAAATCTGACTTTATTTAGTCCGCACACTAATGTAGCCAAGCATGCATAAATGCATTTCTCCTTCTTTGAAAAGCAGTGCGGCTAATATTGAACTGAGTAGCCCATGCTTAGCACTGCGACACTTTGCACAGCTCTTTTGAGGTCATGATGCAGTGTCACCAAAGGCATTGAAGAATGTTGTGAAAGTTTGTGTCTTTTTATCCCTTCTCTTTTCCGTGCAGTTTAGACCCCACCACACTCCTCTTCAGAAGAAATAAATAAACAGAAAATAGAGCTTGGGGTGAACTATGACAGGCTTGATGTAGGCTTCGCAGCATGCAGCTCTCCTTGTTTTTACTTACAGTTGTGCCAAAATCAGTACTGCAAGGATTTTGTCACTGGTTTTAGTTGTGCCAATACACTGGCCTATTGCCGCAATTTCTTCGTGCATGAGAGCTGTGTGAATGTCTTGAAGCATTTATTTATTTATTTAGAGTACCTACATGGCCTCAAAGGCATTAAAGGGGCCCTGAAACCATATTTTACTCGCTGAGTTTTGCATCGAAACGGGTTCGTTGTATTGTTCTGAGGTAAATGCAAAAAGAATTTTCGAGATCGATGCAGGCAAACGCAAGTTATTCAACTTACAAATTGAAAACAAAAGCAGACGACAGATATCGGCATCCCAAGGCGTGCATGCTGCTTCCAATCAAAACGCGGCTTACATCTTGCAGAACCGGAACCGTGCTGCCCTCTGTGGCCTTCCTACCACAACCACCACGTGGGCCGCACAGCGATCCTTGTGTCAGTTACAAGCAAAATGAAGTTGTAATGCCCAAATTTGTACCTTTAGCAAGCATAAAACACGTTCTGAATTTGGAATTTCTTATATTCGGTGCATTGTCGATATGTGCGATCTATATTTTTATTCCCTACTGTTCCCGGCCAATCATAACCTGCAGCAAAGCAGCATGGTGATGTCACATCCGCTCGGAGAAACTGTTGATGTATGGCGCTGCAGTCAGCGCGGAAACCGATTTCAGGTACAAATTAAAATATAATACGGTTCAATTTCACCGCTTTCACTGGTGTTTCGGTCATCGTCAAGTACCACACAAAGCAAATGTGCAAATAAAATCAATGTGCGTAAAATGCGTTTCAGGGCCCCTTTAAGTAGGGGGGAATAATATATGTGTCATGAAATGGAAAAACATTTTCAATGGACTACTGCGACAAAAAATGACAAAAAAAGTCGCTGTATATTGTAAAGAACAAGACACATATGTACATCAGGTTTCAGCAACAGCTTTTCAGAAATTTACAAGCAGTTGCTTTTTAATGACAGACACAGGGAGTAAGCAAAGAACAAAACTTATCAGTGACATTTATGAGCTCATTGGGTAAATGTTCCACTGTCTTACTTTTCTGGGAAAAAGGATTGGTAAAAAGTGTTTGTTCTGTAGTCGTAGGCTAATATTTTTTATTATCCCAGTGAATGTATATGTAATCTGGATCCAGAAGGTAGTTGGAGTGCTTGATACCTGTGTCACTATTATGTATTTCATGCTTTAATCTGAGCCTCAGTATTGGAGCAATTGAAGTGTCATAGCATGTTTGGCTGACATTCTGCTAATAAGGAAAATAGTGCAGACAAAATTATATCAGTGTTACTTTCTTCCCCTGACTGCATAGTTGTATCATTTGACCCTCAAGATACTACAAAACCAGTTGCTCATTTTTGTATTGTACACATCATGCAAATATTATAATGTAGAAGTGCAAGTTTGGCATTCTCATCACATTTGATCATGTAATATTTTGCCTTGCTAATGTGTCTTATACCAATTGGTATAAGGACGGTGGGGAAAACTGTTTTTGGATAAGGTTCAGCATTTTCCTGGATAACCTGGGAAGAATGTGTGAACTTGGATAGTAAATTAATGGGAAAAAAAATCTGATTAAACACTCAAACAATTTCAAGTATTTGTCATGTATCTATAATTAGCTGGCACCTCTTGTTTATGGAATGAAAGGCTCCACCTGTAAGTGTGCTGCCTTTCGCAGCTTTGTAGTGAGACTTGTTGAAATCGTGCTATGCTCAACTGAACGAGACCTCCATGTTGTCAGTGTTTAATTTATCTTCGCACTTTTTATATTAGCACATTCAACTTCATGCTTCCTTCTCTCTGTCCTTCAAAGTGGTGCAGGGATTTTCTGGCCAGCAGTCAAGTTCTCAGCAACACAACCTTGAAATTGCAGGTCAGTTCTGTATGTTTTGATAGGATATTAAATTTTCAAAAAATTAGAAATGATATGGAACTGGTTACGGCTTAGTAAAAGCTAAAAATTCTCTCAAGCTCAGTTTAGAGTTTACTATCAGTTATTTCTTAAGAACAATGCAAAAAGACTCAGCACAAGACAGAAGCAAGACGCTCGACAAGCACTTAACTAGAAGGTGGGAGGTGCAATAGAGATGAAAGATAGCCAATCTTGAAAGGCTGCCCTTCAAACCAACTACAAACCCTTATTTCTCAGTACAGATTTCTTAGAAATTTCACTTTGTTGACTTTTGATTCTACACCTTCATGAAACACCTGGTTACATACTTCGTGGGGAAGACACATTTGCCCAATTTGGCCTCCCAGTTTGCCTGGGAAACTCCCGATTTGTAACTAAACCTTTTGATTCTATGAGCATGGCCATAAATCTACCAAGCCCCACCGCAGGAAGAAAACAAAGCACAGCAGTTATAAAAATTTTCCGGCCCCGAGGAAACCCAACAGAGTGCCGCAGTGCCGCAGGATTGTGCAGTGTTGTCAAGAATATAAAAGAAGAGGACGTTGCCACTTTTCTGTGGCCTTTGTGTTTGTGCGCACCATGTTTGTGTTGTAAAGTATGCTAAGTGTAAGAAGGTGGAATGTTGCAAATTTTCCCTGTGAGTGATAGTGTGTTTTGCCCTTGTATGCATAATGAATTTTTCATGTCATAATTATGAGTACCAGTATGATCGCTGATGTCTGAAAAGTATGCTGACAACCATTCATAATTCTGTGTGGCATTACTCCTGCTTTGAGAAAGCACCTTTTATTTTTTATCGCGACATTGGTGCGCTACCATAAAATTTCAAGCAAGTGCCTCCCCCCCGCCAAAGCAGGTTGAAATTGCTGGGAAAGTGGGGGGAAGGGGCAGCGTGGGAGGAAGTGGGGAGAAATCCTTAGTCTTCATCTTAATCCTATCATTTGAACAGTTTATGAGGGAAGTATATAAGCATTTCGTTGCTAGAGATTTTTTTTTACTTTCGTACCCATTCCTGCAGTGTGTCCAACCAGACATGAAGTATCTTTCAATAAATAAAGATAAAAGATAGGAACATGGCTTGCAAACAATTTGTTTGTAAAACATGTTCTTTATGGGTGAACCCTTATGAAAATCGTCATTGAAAAAATGTTGAGAAGTTATTGAGCAACGTCAACAAAGGGCATTGTAAAAATGTTGAGAAATTATTGAAAAAAATGTTGACAAGTTGTTGAAAATTGGCCATTGACTTCTCGTTGAAAAGTTATTGACAATTGCAATATTGACAAAACATTTATTAGTTGTTGAGAAATTGTTGACTGCCGTATTTAAAAGTTGTTGATAAAATGTTGAATGACAACATTGAAAAGTCGTTGTCACATTCTTGATAAAATATTGTCGGCAAATTGTGGCTTTATTGTTGCGAAATCGTCCCTTAGAAAAATTCCATATATGGCGTTATCAGTACTTGGCATATGCGGCTATATATGGCACATGCCCGCACGTGGCCGTATTTGCCCAAATCGTGATAGAAACATATATGACAATGAAAGACCAACACGAGGAATGTCATGCAAGACTCGATACCTATTGAGCAAACACAGCTCTGTACGAACACGTGCGATATATAGCCAGATATGCATATATGGCAATATGAGTATATCTGGCTATATATGGCACGTGTCTGTACGGAACCGTATTTGTCCAATACATATCAAAGTGACATGGCATTCCTCGTGTTGGTCTTTCATTGCCATATATGTTTCTATCACGATTTGGGCAAATGCAGCCACGTACGGGCATGTGCCCTATATAACCGCATATGCCCAATTACTGATATCGCCATATATGGCATTTTTGTAAGGGGTGAACAGCAATCTTGAAAAATTGACAAAATGTTGCAAAACGTAATATGTTGAGATCCAACGCAATGGTTTTGTGGGAAAATGCATCAATAGTAAGGCACCTTGACATGATTATGTCTCATTATAACTGTCTCGGAAGGTTCCGCACTTGTTCTCTCTACATTTAGAATTCTACAAAAAGCTAGACAAGCCTGAAAACTTGGTTGCACAGAGCTTTATTGCTGGGCTTAAATTACACATAAGATCCAAAGTTGCATAGAATTAAAATAAATACAATTGTATGTTGTCAAATACAAATATCTATACTGACAAAGAGTACTTCAGTTTTCTTAAGTAATATTTAACATTATACAATATTAAATGGCAAAGTGAAAAAAGAAAAATGTGCATCATATCAAAGTGGGATGGTAGTGTTTCAAAATAATTAAATCCATCATGCACAACAGAATAATAAATGCCACATTATGTGTGTTTGGATGGCTAATTCAGTTTTACTGAAAGTATGTTACCTCTAAGTGAGGCTGTGAAAAATGAAATATGGCACACGTGACAGTGAACAAAAAGTCCTCAAAATGTGGCTAGAAACGCATAATGCGTCAGTCCTAACCAATGGAGGAGCATTTTTTAACATATTTAGAGCACTCAAGCCAATGTGGATGCAGTCAGCATACAAACTGGAGATGTGGTGGAGCACTTGGAAAATGGAAAAATGTACTGAAACACTCCGACCATTCAACATGTGGCACTTGGAAAATTGGTGACATAGGAGACCACCTGACATATTCATGGTGTGGTAGAGTGGCTGGTACACTGTGGTAGAGCACATGGTAAAGGCCTTAGATTATCATACAACACAGGATGACAGTGCAACACAACACATGCGACACTTAATTTTAACATGTGACACTTAATTTTAACATGTTTAACTGAGATGCAAAAGCAAACATGTACCATTACCTCAGTGCATAGCAGAGCATACGCTGCGGGAATAATGACACAGAAACATGCACTGTGAGAGATATGTCGCAGTAAACAATTCGGTCATTCACAGCAATTAAGTCTTTTCTCGGTAATGGTATATGGCTTTGTGATGCAAATGTTACTATGGAAGATTACGTGCTGTGCCTCAATTATTAGTCCGATTGATATCCTCATTATTTTACTAAGAATCGCTCAGCCGCTACTGGAGTTGGAGGCTGCGTTTCTTGCAGCTAAGTTAATCATTACGCTGCTCTTTAATATGGTTTTATACACGCGCATACCAGTCAGGGCACCCTCTGTAGCATTGCATAGTGGTGGAAGGCAGGACAAAATAACTGCCTTACACAGAAAAAACCACATTGTTTTATTCAACAACTTGTCTCCTTGTGTGCCCTAGTCTTGTCTACGCGTAAATTGTTTGCCGATGTGTACACGACGCTCATGTTTCTACGGTTTTGTCAGTTTGTTCAGGACTGTCAGCCAAATATGTATGGTATCGCTGACATTTCCATCTTTGCATCCAACACATTTATTAGCACGAAAACTTGATAAGACAAAGCAAACATAATGCACTAGAGGTCAAATTTTATTCACTTAGCATGCAAAGGAGAAAGTGAATGTGCAGAAGTGAGGAATTATTCTCACTTTACGAGACATTATGGATCGTTGAATACAATGTTCCTTTTAAAGTAAAACACTCATTTTCTGTGACGGCCAAAGGATGCGCACTTTAGCATTCATCGACAGCTTTGAAAATTCAAGTGGGATAACAAATTTGTCTGGTGGAGAGTGAACATAGGCATTATCACAACACAAACAGCAACTTGAATTTGCATCAGCGGTAAGCCAAGTGACCAAATGCTTCCAATAACCCACGCTTCATAAGGAAGTTCAAGAAAGTTTTAGGAGTGCTGCAATAAAATTGCTAATGCATATGTACACAAAGTTTGGCCATCACAGAAGATAACTGTACTTTAAATGTAATCTTATACTCGGTGGCACAGAAAGCTGCATTACGTATATCATCCTCACTAGAAGAGATACTTGGGCTAGCTGGTGGGAATTGATTTTGCGTGAACAGCGGTACAATACGAGGTGAAGGAAAGTGCACGACATGGCCGCTGACATCCTCACTTATTGCGCATTCGGTTTCTCCACCGTGGCTTATTTCTTTAACGTGCAGTGGCTTCTGTATATGTTAGTGAAAAAAATTTGTCAGTCGAGCACTCAGTCACATATTATGCTGCCTACCTTCCTAAATTTTTCACAGCAGTAAAATACGTGAGAGTAAATAACAGCACTTGCGTTTTCCAACTTTTGTGGTTAATTCCTTTACTGTGTAATTAGGCATGAAACTAGTTTATTTTGGTACTCTTCACCAGCGAGCACACAAACAAGCAAGCGGTAGCCAGATGGTTCTTTAGCATGTCACTGCAATGTCACTGCAAAAAATTCAGGTCCCAACTTCTTTAGATACAGTGATAAATGTAAAAGCATGAACACGTTCACTAGGCTAACTATTTCAAGCACAGCACAAAGTAATCCATGGTATAATTTTGCAATTTCATCAGCATTCTTTAAGCAAATACCGCACACGTATTGTGGCAATGTAGTACATGTCAGGTTATGCACCTACAGTAGAGGGTTGTATATAGAGGGTTGCATTTCATGTCAAGAACACATTGTTAAAGGTCTGCACCATGTGTGTGGGTGACTTGTTTTGTGCCAATGGCATCAAGCTAAGATACTTAGACATGTCACACAAACAAGTCCAACTTGCAACTTCAGGCGCACTGCAGATGCTATGATGACCGGAATGCTGGAGCCTGGAACAGGTCGAGAAGTCCATGCCACACAGCAGGAAGGTCTGGTGCAGCACGGTCTTGAACAAAGCAGTTACACGAAGCCATTAAAATTCACATAAATTTTCAGACTTCAATACTTTACAATGCAAATGTTTGTCGGACGCAAAAATTTCGAAAATCTAGCCTTGGAACGTAGCCTTGAAATAAACGTTCTGGCCTTTACATCGGAAAAACATTAACCGAGTGAAAATTTTCCGAGGTTAAGTTGCAATTTAATGTTTTTGACTGTTTCGCATGCCGCAAGCTTTTGCTGTTCAGTGCACTTGTACTAATGAAAACAAAAAGATGAAGTTACAGCCCTGTAAAGCCACTGTATAGTATTTAGAGCTGATTCATAATTAGTAACAGTGCAATACCACAGGAGCATAGAGAAAAGATGACGCAGAGCACTTAAAGCTTATTTCTTTCCCGAAGGCTTCACTATATATATATATATATATATATATATATATATATATATATATACACACACACACACACACGTGTACAGAGTATGACAACAGTTATGCATGGGACGCAGTGATATGACAAACAGGCCAGAGTACATCTCCTTTCGGTGACAGCAACAGAGAGTACTGACACACTCCTCTCTCAAAGAGAAAATTCTTTTGGCTTCAATAATTGCATGTGTGGCAGGATCTCTGCTTCTTACCATGATGCTACACTCTGTAAGCTTCACCTCTCACCACGCGAGTCACAAGATGCAGAGCTCATGCCACATTCAATATTATCGAATCCAAGAAATGCTTTTTGGGAAAAGGTTGTTGTCCTCCCTCTGTTGTGCTCACTAATAAGGAGGCGTACTTAATCTTGCAGTAATTCTGATAGGACAGATAAAAACACAGACACAGAGCTAATGCCTGGTCTATGTATGTTGTGATGAGCACATTGTTGTACTTAAGGCTATCCTCATGTTCACTTTCCGTGATCACTGCGTTTTTTGCACAGATGTTGTAGTAGTGGTTAACTGCATATATAATGAAGCTTTCTAGAAAGAAATAAACTGTAGGCAGTCAGCGGTCTGTCATATCTTCCATCCCCTCCTGTATTACTGTCTTGTAAAGAAATCAAAATTGTGTTTTATCAGCATGCGTAATGTTACCCTTACAAAAACAGAAAGCTTCTACTGGTGCATGGCGCTAATAACATCAATCCTTGAAGGGGTCGTGAAATGTTTTCTGAAAATTTTGTACAATGAGTGTTTTCGCACTCCTGCCAGCCTACAATATACTGTTTTGCTGCATTGTCTGTATTTACTTTGAGCGATAAAAAATACGGTTTCGATTTCCCAGCGCACGTTCCCTTCAACTCTGCAGCTCACGTCAACTTCTCACCACCATGGTGTCTGAGACTGGAACCCCTTCAGCAGAAATGGAAAAGCAAACTGTGCTCCAGCCTTGCTTCTGAAAGCACCACACGGTGCTTTCTAGCTTTCATATAAATCTATATTTTTGAGCGAACGAAAGTCAACGATATGTTTACACCTTTAGTAGCTAGAGCTGATATCATTGAAACGTCACAGAATAGCACCTATGCCAGCCGGCAGTGGCGTATGGCGGAGTGCATGAACGCTAGGATTTAAACCAGCGTTATTAAACCTATGCTGAATATTTCGCCGAAATATTAATCGGCTTGCTGAATGCTACTGAAGCAGTAAAAATTACAACTGGGCAGGGTGCACATCCTTTTCACGACCCCTTTATATTTCGCACTCAGTCAGACCCAGCAACAGGGGCGGTTTTCCTGAAATTCGCAACTGGAAAACACAGTTTTTAGACAATGAGGCTGGATGCCGCGTGTGGTTAACACTGAGAAATATACAAGTTCTGATGCAACTGGCTTCATTTCTAAATGCAGGCTTCTTACCTTATAACCCTAAGAATATTGGAACGCCACCAGGAGTCCAAACAGTATACAAATTCGCCAGAGCACTTACGGTTTTCAGTACGTCTATTTTAGCCAACATTATACATTTTATAAATTTCTTGGTTTCTTAACCTCGAGCACAATCCGCTAAAAATAATACACTTTATCATTTCCTCATTTTTAATGGCTTCTTAGCGAGTACGTCAGGTACAATTATTTTTGAACAACCAGCGGCAAATTTGCAGCAAAATATCAGTGGCGCGGTTGTTAAAGTGAGTCGGTGACATCTGATGCATTGTAACTTGTCAGTAACTGAGATAATTCAAAGCTTCTTCGCATGCAGGTAAGCAGCACTTTAACCAGAGTTATGCTTAAAAAAGGAAAAACTGTACGTTGCCCTTTGACACATAAACGTTTTTGGCAAACCGCCTATGTATCAGCGCAATTTCGAAATATAAAGGCACTTTACAAAGGTACAATTATACCCGAAAGAGAGCACTAGCAAAAGCCAATGTATACCAGTATCCACATCTTCCATTTAATGAGTGCAGCTGTGAATTCCTATGTTACAGGTATTTTGGTCGAATTGCCACGTTTCGATATTTCGTCAAAATTCTATGCGTCGACAACTATAGCAATATACTGTGTATCAGTAGTTCACGTGAAGAAATATATTTTTTTCCCAAGTGCACTTAAAGCCCAGAAATCGCTAAAATGGCATAAAAGTGCATTCAACGAAGTGATTTTATATGTTCGCATAAGGGAGGCAAAAGCTTTTGTTTTTTTGCTTTTTCTTTTCACAAAACACTTTTCAGAATCATTGTCCCGAGTATAAAACCGCACGATGAATCTAATCAAAAGTGATAACAGTATTCACGAACACGTGCTTACTTTTATCATGGTTTACCCAGTAGTTCAATTGTGCGTAAAGAAAATATACTAGAAGTGAAAAGTCCGACGCAAGCCGAGATACTGTGAGGTTTAAACGGGAACCGCGCCTAGTGGACGAAGCGTGAAAGGAAGGGGCAGGACTAACAATAGTAGAGGAAAACAACAGTTCATCAACCACACTTCGTAAACGGCCAGCGTGGTGTCTTCAAACACCGCACAGAAGAAGGCGCAGCTCCCGCTTGTTTCAAATCACCCGCCACCCGCACGCACAGTACACGTTCAACTCAAGAACCACTGAAATAAAGAGTACCCACAGAACAACGTGCACTGTGCGCTAACAAAACGTTACTTACATTGTACTGGAGGCAAACAAAACAGTTATTGTACTTACCAGAGTACTTAGCGCGCATTTGACAGCGATGGTCCATCGATGGTCGCTCACTCGCATATTTCAAGGCGCCGACTGCGGCGCGTAGCCGTTCGGTGGGTTCGCCACGATGTTCACTGAAGCAGCAGATTCCCGTAATAAGAAGCACCGCTAAACCGAAGAGACGCACACAGCAGAAGTAACACTTCACTTGCAAGAAAAATGCAGCTTCAACTTGAAGTTTCAACCGCAACGGCCCCAACACGCGCGAACATGAACTGCCGGCGCTGCGGCGCTGCCGGCGAGCAACAACGGTTTAATCCGCACTACTGTGGCCGCATTAACGCACGATGCTTTCTTTTACAAATACCCTTACAAGCTTGAAATCGTAAAATTGTCAATAATATAATAATAAGAATTAAAAATGTACGTAAAACATCAAAATGATTTCAAAGTTTTTGTTGTTCGAACGCGAAAACAGCACTATTGCCGATCACTGAGTGAGGCGCAATGCGCGCGAAAATTGAAAGGTCTTGTGCGCGCATTTGCAAGCAACGGGGTTTTGAACAAAGAAGTCACTGTAACCATGGTGATATTACAGCCCAGGCTGTTATGGGCTTGTTGCTATGACCTAAATTAGCAGCGATGGTGTGCGTCGTCACTGCCGGTGCCTGTAACCGCGATCGCTCTCTCACACACACACACACACACACACACACACACACACACACACAAAAAAAGCTTTCATGGCTGCATGGACCTAGCTCAAGAGGATCTAGTAGTGGAATGCACCTCCGACTCTCACCACATGGTTGTGCAGTTTGCGTTCTCAGCCACGACTCAGCCACGGCCAGTAGTTTCATCGATATAGACAAAGAAAAAGAGGAGGAGGGGTGATGAAAAAAAAAACATCAAGGAGGCTGCGAAGTAGGGAAATAAGACAGCGAATAAGCAAACGAGAGGATAACGAACAAAACAAGCAGAAGAAGAGGAAGCAGAGAGGAAGACTATGGAAGACGGAGAAGAGGGGGAAGAGAAGCAGGAATTGAGAAAGACTAGGTGAAATAGGATAATGAGAGAGAACGCAGCAATATCTAGCATGCGCTGCCACAGTTCTGCATCCTCTGCACGCCTTGCAGTTTTTACAGAACTACACGTCTAGTGTACTTAGATAAGTCGCTTAAGCTCCAGTCGCTTAGTCGCAAGGAAGGAAAAGGGGGAGATAATTACGTTGTAGGTGCAACGTCTGCTGCGACCATTTGATATAGAGTTCTCTGCTAAGTGTCCTCACAAACAAGAACGAAATACCATACTGTTTCTGTTCTCAGAGGACACCCTTCTAGAATAATATTGCCAGCATAAGATTCGAAAGCATGATAAATGGTAAAAATAACAATCATCAACAATAACAATAAGAATAAAAATAACGTTTTATCAACAAAGCTTGAATTATTGATTAACCAGGACAGCATATTAGGCCAGGAATTCAGACGCGTACAACGTGAGGCTTGCAGTAAAGCATGTGCAGATGATGGCATTATACACATACAGGAGCAGAAAATAATTTCACAATAATATTTCAACAAACTTTAGTCAATAATTTTATTATTGAAATTTCGCAACAAAAATATTGTTGACGAAATGTTGACGAAAATCAATGAATATTGAAAAGTTGTTGACAAATTAATGTGTCAACATTACGGCAATATTTTTTCAATGAAACGTCAACAGTCATTTTCATAAGGGAACAGGCTAAGAAAAGGCAATGATGGACTATCATGTATTCTGTTACTGCCGGACAGAGCGTGCATTAACTATAGTTATGCTTATGAGAATGTCTGTGCATGTGAATTGATTATGGTGCAACTATTTCTCAGGGCACACTTCTTCCTCTCGGACAACTGCATCACCAGGGCCATCTGTGGTATCCGAGCCATCTGGCTTGCATAGACCAGTTGCAATGCCCGCACCAGCTATGTCACCTGACCCGACGATTCTCCCAGAACGTGGTAAGCTGAACGCCGCAGCTTATACCCTGTTGCTATAGTGATGCTTATGAGAATGTCTGTGCACGCTAATTGATTATGGTGCAACGATTGCTCAGGGCACACTTCCTCTCGGACAACTGCATCACCAGGGCCATCTGTGGTATCCGAGCCATCTGGCTTGCATAGACCAGCTGCAATGCCCACACCAGCTATGTCACCTGACCTGCCGATTCTCCCAGAACGTGGTAAGCTGAACGCCGCAGCTTATACCCTGTTGCTATAGTGATGCTTATGAGAATGTCTGTGCACGCTAATTGATTATGGTGCAACGATTTCTCAGGGCACTCTTCTTCCTCTCGGACAACTGCATCACCAGGGCCATCTGTGGTATCCGAGCCATCTGGCTTGCATAGGCCAACCTCATTGCCTCCACAAGCTATGTCACATGAGGCAGTCACTTCCCCTGCCCTCATGGTTCTCCAAGAACGCGGTAAGCTGAACGGCACAGTTTTTACCTGGTAGCTAGTACATACAGAGGCTGTGTGTGCGTAACAATGAAATCTGACAAAATTAGAATTGTAGCACTCCTATGCAATTTGGATAATTGGCTTTGTCATTCTGCTGACAATCTACGTGTTTTTAATTTAGCACTCTGGCATATTCCTAAGTGCCAGAGCTGGTGATGTTGCTAAGTCAACAGCCGAAATGAAATCTCAAGAAAAACTTGAGCATAAAAATGCAACCAAGATGTCTTGATGTGTATGGCAGACCACTCTCTCATGGCAGGAATCATAACAGTGCTCATCTAGCCTGTGAATTTAGCACGAAATGTTCCAGTAATAAGCTCTAACGTGTCTCATTTAATGCCTATGTGACTTCGTTTAACAGCTGCTGTTAGGAGACGTTTCCCAAACAGCACAAGGGATGATGTGGAGTGCAGCGTAAAGTCATGGCTCCGTCATGCACCAGAGAGGGCTAACAGCAAATACAGCAGTGAAGTGTGAACCAGGTGTTGTGAAGGTAAGCCATTTGCAGATTCGTGCTAGGGAACTAAAATAACTAATGGAATAACTACACCACTGTAGCTGAGCTGAGCATCCAAATGTCTCATGAGCATGGGCTTGAAGCAGCTTTCAAGCTTGAAATATAAGTGAATTGCATGCAAAGCTCGAGAGATAAATTGACAAAAGACTAGATCGATCTTTTAGGTGTATTTAGTGTGTGCTTTGAAATCTATTTAGGAAAAGCCGACTTAAATATGACTTTATTGCCTGGGTACGCAGTAAATGTTATCAAAGCTTTAAAGCGAGTCAAGTACAGTGTGGTCCTATGCAAAAGGAAGTTTGCAAACACGTGGCCTCAGTACTGTGGAGACTTCCTCCAGCGCCGGCTAGTGGAAGCAAAAGCAAAATCACTTCCACACACTACTGGGCAGTGGCGCACTGACGGGGGGGGGGGGGGTTCGGGGGTTGTAACCCCCCCCCCCCCGTAGGCTGACCTAACCCCCCTCCCACTCCGTAACTCCCCTATGCCCTAGAAGAATGTCTCTGAAAACGCCCAAAAAATCATAAAAATAATCCTCATCATTGATGTTACTATTAATTGGCATCTTACTTTTTTACACACGCAACAACCGTGTAATCACATGCCCGGGCCTTCGTGAAAAATTGAACCCCCCCCCCCCCCCTGGCAGAGATCCTGGGTGCGCTACTGCTACTGGGTAGTACAACCGTCGATCAGGGAAAAGAATCGTGCTGTCGACCGTACCCCTTTATTCTGCCCTCCCCCAGGCAACACGAAAAGCCAATTCTTGAAATTTCAAACATAAGCAGCGCAAACAATTGGACACCGACGTAGAGAGACTGGACAGGATGGGGGTGCTGTACTCCGGCTATGTTTATTGAAAACACCAGGAGTTGCAGTACCATGTCGCTGCTGAGGCCTGCCAGCCTCATTAGTGCTGGAATGTATATACCACACTAATAGCGTGCCAGCAACATGCACTTGGGTGTATGCACCAGCAATGTGAGTGTGTGCTGCCCAGTGCCGCGATGATACTGGTGTCTGGTACAGTTCTCATAATGTCAGACAGGGAAAGTCACTCACGTCAATCGTTGCCTGACTATTGCTTGGCCAATGGGCAGGGGTGGTTGAAGCTCTTTAGTTTGAGTAACTGCAACTTTAACGATGTGTTAATGTAGAGCTCGGATATTGGTCTACTAATGATGAGGGAGACATGTTTACTGGCATTCTACAAAATCATCAAAACTGTTTAAGGGTACTTTTAAGACATAAGCACTCATTACAAGAACCTATATTTGTGGGTTCCCCTGATATAGTTGTTAGCATGAGTTGCACTGGGTGGTTTCGGAACTGAGCTCCTGTCAACATTACTCATCAGCAAAGGTGGTTCTTAACATCTGTACTTTCAAACACCCCTGTTTATTTCGATTAGCAATAGAGCTTGCCATCTGGGTGGTAAATAACTTGCATCTTCCGAACTTGTCATTTTGAGCATTTCTTTTTGGCAGCAGAGAATTAAGGCTTCTTTAGAGCGTCTCCATGTGACTTAAAATACAGGTGACAGCCAAGTCTGTTTTCTTTTTGAGCAAGTTCATTATCATCATCAGCCTGTGTAGGCCCACTAGAGGGCGTAGGCCTGTCCATCGATCTCTAGTTATCCCGTTCCTTGCAAACTTCTTGATCTCTCTTGCCCACCTAACTTTCTCCCGCCACCTTCCACACTTGCCTTTAGAAATCCACTCTGTTATACTCAATGACAAATGGTTATCTTGTCTTTGCATTACATGCTGTGCCCATGCCCATTTCTTCTTAATTTCTATTCATGTCTTTAACACGTGTTTCTTCCCTGAAGTTCATTAAGTGGGGTCTTACTGTACTAACGTGCAGTACGCTTGATCAATCCCCCAAAATTGAGGCATAGTTTCCCTTACGTGCAGTCATGTAGAGGTGTTCTTTATCACATACATCCAACAAGAAATTACTTATTTTCAGGTCCTCTTCTGGCTGTGGCTCATCGGCAGCATGTGTCAAGTTTTTCCAGGCGCAGAAGACAGTTGGTGTATGCCCAGTTGTGACCAAGGTAGGGGCCCAGCCGCCTGGTTTAAAGTTGCTGCTACTGTCTTCATCACTGTGCATAGATGTACTTTCTACTGATGCACGTGTTGAAAGAAAAGTTCACCGATCTCCAGGAGGTTTCATTCCTTTGGGCTGGGTGTGACGTGGCCAGCTAAACCTCGGTCAGGTGCACAGGTGCTCCATGAGTTCTTCAACCCTTTGTCAGTCTTCTCATTGCCTTTCTGTACTGATGTGTAAGTTGGCACTATCGCATGAGGTGCGACTTGTAATGCACGAGCACGTTGTGTTTTGTATGCTGTTTTTGACATTGCTGAATTTGTATTCCACATGCTGTTACATTTTGTTGCTCTTCTCAGATATGTGCAAGTGCCACAAACGATGTTTTGTATGGCAGCTGGCGCTCCATAAAGCAGCAGTCTGATTTTATAGATCATAGTGTTTGAATATTAGGTTATTTGCTGACTGACTTGGTCACATTTCGGTTCTCTTGATGGTATCCTTAATGCTGATGGTGCATTGAAATGTCTAGATTGCTTTTCCAGGGGCCTTCAGCTTTTAGCTGCAGCATAAAAATAATTGTACGTCCTTTGCAAGTGCTACATGTCTTAGTTTGGCAAGTTTTATTAACTGACATAGATTGTATTTCAAACGCAAAAGTAGTGCTCAAGGGTCAGTAGTTGTGCTTTTCCTGGCGGTTAGTGCTGTTTGTGCTATGAGTTGCATATAACTGTTCACTGTTATGCGCAAGAGCCCAGGTCTGTGGTAAAATGTGCATATTCATGTTAGTGAAGAGTGTGATCACTAAAGCAGCTCGATCGCATCAACTTCTTCTCTATTGTAGCCGCTCCAGCGATTAGGTGAAAATGTTGGTAGCTATGCGGATACCTCTGCCCTCACAGAGAGGCGGGTCTTTGTTCAATGATGTACGGGTATCAACTCCAACTGTTGGTCTGCCTTGGAATGTAAGTGGCTCCAAGGCACAAAAGTGTAGCAGTTTTCTGACATTGTCTGTCTTCGCTATATTCTTCAAACAATTCTTTACTTGTCACTGGCTTTATTTCACTCTGTGTTACACAAGTCATGAGTGGTGTTGAAATCCAATAAGTGCCATTGTACTTCCCTCTGCAGTGCATTTTTAAGCAATTAACAGCTGTGATAAAGTGTGACCTGTGATCAAGTTACACAGAAGAGTTGTAGTGCTCAAGTACAGATTCATGTTATTGTATTTGTGTTATGGCTCCAGTGCTTTCTCACAACTGCCATTTTCATGTCATTAGCTTTTTTCAGAGGCTGTGACTCATGCCATGACTTGTTGTTGCTGGCTTCATTTTGTTCGGCATGCACCAGGTAAAAAATGATGTTGAAATGCCACAAGTATGGTTGAACTCTGCATTGCAGGACATTCTCAAATAAGGGAGGACATGGATTGTGGGACCAAAATTAAGACTTGTACTCTACGCTGTGTTGTAGAGTACATGATTCTCCATCAAAGCAGAACGAATACCATTCCTGCTTTTCGACCATGGCAAAGTTTAAAATTACAGAACATGTCAAAGTTAAATAAAAACCCTTCTATTATTGCATGTTTCATAGAACATGTAGTTATTTCAAATGCAGAAACCAGTTAATAATAAAATTTGAAATGCAGTATTGTACTAACCACCTATCAAGCAGGGCGTTAACAGTTCTATCCCTGACAGCAGCTAAAGGACACGGATTGAAATGTCTCCTCAACCCACGTCCACCCTTAACAGCTATAATCAAGTGGCATCTGTGGTCATATTCTGTATATGTATTCATAGTGGCATTTTTTAAGTACACCTTATCATTTTGGCTGCGTCAATGCTTCAGTTGCTGTGTAACAACTACTGTTTTCATGTCATTATCTTTATAGAGTACTAGCTTTGTTCAGCCACTGAGTCATGCAGTGACCCTAAGCAGGGCTTGATTTCCACTAGTCTGTGTATTGCAACACTTTCTAGTCCTTCATGGCTATAGCCAAAAGTAGTCTTATAAGCTTGACTCATTTACAAGTTATAGCATATTTTTTTAGTGCACCTTCATCTTATTATTTTAGCTATCTAACAGCTACAATGTTCTCTGACAACTGCCGTTTTCTGTCATCACCCTTACACGGTTTCTCTGTGTCTTATTCTGATCGTGTGTGTTAGCTTGATATTTTGCTATTATGTTCTAGGTAAAGTGATGTTCAAATAGCACAGTTAAGTTCCATCGAATTAGATCTATACTGTGCAACATTCTCAGTTGACAGCATTAGGTGTTACCTTTAGTCATGTTCTATGTATGCATACAAGAGTTTGCATACTTGTGCTTTATTCAGAATTCTTGTTTATACAATAAAGGTTTATAAAATTAATTAGGTGTTGTTTCATCAGAGTATACTCTTTTGAAGTGCTTGCATTTGAATACAGCAGCACTCTGGCTTTACATATATAACATTGCAGTTAAAAAGCTTGAAAACAGATATGCATTCACATAATCACATCTACCAATACGCATGAATTTGGCCTTGAAACTGAATTCATGCCCATATTATTGCTTTATGTGTACATAATTCAGGTGTGGCAGGTGAAATGACTTGCCTGCCTGTTTTGAGCAATGTAAAGGTGTCATTATGCAAGTTTTGGACCCCCGCAGGAATTTTGGGAAAATGTCCGAATAACCGTTCTGGGATGTCCAACGGACGCGCCCTGCAATGTTCGCGGGTCTGGCTGCGGACTATCCGCTGGACGTCCAGCGTACATATACTGGCGGTAAATGGATGTCCGGTGGACGACCGAATGTCCAACAAGGTATCGCCGTTGGATATCCCGTGGACTAAAAATGTCGTCTGGGTGGTCGGATTGATTGGTACCATCATCAAGCAAGCCTTCCCTTCTGATTACATGGCATTATTGCATGACAAAGGTAACTACGTGCACAAAGAGTCGGCATCAATGTGAGACATGCAACTTGCACGTTTTCATGAATAGTTCCCTGCTAGTTAGCACGTGGCTGAGGCCTCTAATAGTTTATTTGAGGGCACTGCGACGCATCCCAGAATCACCTGCGCGAGATGCCACAACGGTGACTCACACAGCGCAAGGTGATATGGGGCCAGGACACGAGGCAACACGATGCACTTGATGTGTTGCTGTCGATTGGCCCTTGAGCAATCAGCTGAACAGTAGCAGCAATCAACGAGCGCGTCGCAGGAACACGCGCAAGTTCCCTACAATGAGCGAGAGAAACAACTTAGCACTGTGCAACAGGCTGCAAATCTGGCTAATGTTCACCTCCAAATCTTCGTACATAAGTATAAGGCCTGGCTTTGCACGCTTACTCAGATCCATGCTGAAAGCTACTTCCTGTTGAGGTCCTTGAAATCCTGGAAAACTCTTGAAATTGAGAATTTTGTTTTCAAGGGGGGGGGGGCCTTGAAGGTCCTGGAATTTCATTTCAGTCCTTGAAAACCCTGGAATTTTGGGGATTTTCACAGAGTCCGATTGTACTACTCGCAATTCACGGCACTTGAATGTGTCTGGGACAAACTTCACTGGATATCGCATTCCGTGACGCCGTGATCGCGAAGTCAAACACAGTCAAAAAGCCTGTACTCGATGGATCAAGGCATGCACGTGCCCGCAGAGCCATTTTTTTTGTATCTTGCTTTCTTCGACTTCGGCTACTGATGGCCACAATGAGGCTACAATGGGCTGCAACATCTCGAGCTCTCCGGAAAAAGAAAGGTTCCCGAAAACGCGTATTGCAGTGCGGCTCTCATAATCAGAACTGGTTTTGGGACGAAAAACCCCACAAAACAAAGCGTATTGCAGTGGAATTTACTAGTGTTTGAAAAGTTTTCTTGCAGCTTCGCTTTTAGCTGTATCCTTTATAAACCCACTAAAGTAAATAAAAAAAACTACAGCACATCCTCACTAGTCTGAGTATCATCTGCTGCCCACATTGTACGTTGTATACTTTGTCAGTGGTCAGTGCTTGCTCTGGTGCCGTCAGTGGCATTCGGTTTTCACGTGTTGGTTACTGTGTGAGTTGTGATCACATGATCGTGCATGCATGTAGCATAATTTGGAGTAATGCCTGAGAAATGCAAGTTCCAGAGCGCTTGGCTCAGCAACGATGAT
Source organism: Hyalomma asiaticum (assembly GCA_013339685.2). Taxonomy (NCBI): domain Eukaryota; kingdom Metazoa; phylum Arthropoda; class Arachnida; order Ixodida; family Ixodidae; genus Hyalomma; species Hyalomma asiaticum. Next base: position 22,152 of record JABSTT010002150.1, on the reverse strand, counting down.
AATAAGTGCGGGATTACGCCGGACACATCTGACCCCCACCGTGCAAAATGCACATTGTGCAAGAAGAGCTTTGACATCGCTTCTATGGGCCAATCTGCTCTCAAGAGCCACGCAAAAAGTACAAAGCACTGTGGAAATATGAAAATGGCAGATGCAAACTCGATACAGACCTACCTGACGGCAAGCTCAAGTGAGCGATCGACTAGCTCGGCTCCACCCTAAGAGACCGATCTAAGCAGCGCCTCCAAGTTGCACGAGGTGGTTACCGTTGTGGAAATTCTGTGGACAATGAAAGTAATTACCTCCCACTACTCGTACAGATTGTCGGCACCAACTGCCGATTTGTTCGAGCAGACGTTCCCCTACAGCGAGCTGGCCAAATCGTTTTTCTGCGGAGAAAAGAAAAGCACGTATGTTGCGTGTCATGGACTCAGGCCATTTTTCTTGTCGTGCTTGCAAGACGAGGTACAGAAGTCCGACTATCACGTCGTGCTTTTTGACGAGTCACTGAATGACTTCGTGCAAGAGAAGCAAATGGACGTGCATGTGTGGTATTGAGACTGCTCACACGAGGTGGTCACCAGGTATTACACCTCCGCTTTTATGGGACACTTCATGGCAGACGATATGCAGGAGGTACTTCTAAGGGCTTTGGAGCCTTTGCCACCTTGGCAAGATTCTTCAGATCTCAATGGATGGCCCAAATGTCAACCTAAAGTTTTTTAGGAACATGCAAGTACATTTTCAGGAAAACCATCAGGTCCATTGTGTCGCCTTGGGGATGTGTGGCCTCCATACCATCCACAATGCCTACAAGGCAGGTGTTGCAGCCAGTAAGTGGGGAATCGACGTTCTGCTGTCAAGTATGAGTGCGCCCTTCCATGACTCGCCTGCACGAAGGGATGATTTTTCAACCGCGACCAACCAGGACAAATTTCATCTGCCATTTGTGACCCATCGATGGGTGGAAAACAGTTGTAATTTAGAGAGCTTTGCTGCTTTGGGATGATCTGAAGAAATATGTGGAGGACTCCTAGAAGTAAGCAGGTGAGCCTTCCAAAATATGCATCCTTTGAAAATGTGCATAGCTTTTGTCGCGACTCCTTGACACTGGCAAAACTGAACTTTGCCATCAGTGTTGCATGCATTATTCAGCCATTCTGGAAAGACTACCAGTCCAACAAACCCATGATCTTTCTTGGGAGAGACCTTGAAAGTATTGTGCAGAAGCTCCTTTCAAAATTCATAAAGGCCTCAGTGTTATCTTCATTGGGAGGACTTGGTGGTTTGCTGAGGGTGGAGGTTACCCCATTAACCACACTCCACTTGAAAAAGTAGATATTGGTCCCCAGTGCGAACAAGCACTCAATGATTCAAAAGCTAGTGCGAAGGATGCGTTCCAGTTCAGAATGGAGTGCAAACAATTTTTGGCAGCTGTGACCAAGAAGATACTGGAAATAAGTCCCCTCAAGTCATCTATGGTTAGGAGCCTGTCCTCTCTAGACACCGGGCTCATGTGCTCCAAGCCTGGTGGGCCTCAGGAAGGTGCTAGACAACTTGACCATAGCAGGAAGACTGAGTGATAGCCATTGGGAATGTACACTTGCAGAGTACACCGAATTGCTGGAGGAGTTCAAGCATGAGTTTCGCCTCTTTGAGAGGAGCTTTAGCAGGCTGGATGAATTCTTTCGCGAACTCTTGAGCTTCCATCCATCCTACAAAGAGCTGTGGAAAACAGTCAAGCTCCTTCTTGTTCTTAGGCATGGACAAGCAAGTGTTGAACCGGGGTTTAGTGTCAACTGCCAAATCTCCATAGAGAACCTGAAAGGCGTCGTATATTTTACAGCGTGCCATATGTGATGCAGTGTAGAGGGCAGATGGCATTTTAAATGTCACCATAACAAAAGAGCTAAGGATGTCTGTGTCCAGAGCAAGGCAGCACTATGGTGTACACTTAGAATCAGAGAAGAAAAAGTGCAAATAAAATGTAAATCAGACAAAAAGGCACTTGATTAAGGAGTTGAATGCATGCAGCTGAAGATAAAGAAACTTGAAGCAGTTGTTGGCGATTTGGTAACCTCTGCTGATGACTTTGCTGAAAAGGCAGAAGCTACTGGCTACATCAGACATGTAGTAAAGTTGAACAGCCTGCGAAAGACTGCGAAAGTCAAGACCGAAGAACTTGATTGCGCTAAGATGCAGATAGAAAAACAAAAAGTGAAAGACCTGCCTTGAGGTTCAGAACTTCTAGTGTAGTGAAACTGCAATAAGGGAACAGAATATCCTTTGTTTTGTGCAGTAAAATTTACCATGAACCACGATCGTGTGCTTTAATTTTTGTCAAAGGTCCTTGAAAAGTCCTTGAATTTTTCTCTTGGAAACCTGTACGAACCCTGGATCAGTACCAATTGCAGTTTAAGTACATAGCTCTGAGTGTATTATCCAATACTTAGCAGTCCTAAGCTAAAAGACTATGCATGTGCCTAACTCCAGCTGTTAGGGCTTTCCGCTGATCTTCTACCCATGACATCTTCAGTTTGACTTGCCACTTGCCATCCAATCGTCAGGGCTAGTGTTGCCTTCCAGCCAGAAGCCCCCAGTGTAGCAGGGAAGAGTACAGGAGCATGACAAGAGAATATGACGCAATGTTTATTTACAGAGTTATGGTAGCTGACAACTTGAGCATTCCAACGTTCTCTTCAATGTCCTGCTTTTTCTAGAATGCCATCTAGGGAAGACGAGAAATGAGTCCTCCAATTACGCATCCAACATCATAGACTGGTTGGGGGGGAGGGGAAGTTGCACCGCCCCAGTCCAGCCCACACAAAATTGTGAAGTTGGTTAACGAGTGTGCTTCACTTCATTCACTAACCCGACTGGTAAAACACCAGTTTACAAAAGCAGCTGGTGAAATTGCATGCCAGTCAATGCAGTGTTTGCTGAGTGTACTGTGTGCCATCACAAAAACCACTCATGAAAAATCGCACAGTGTCTCATCGAAGAGTGAATCATTGCATGATCATGAGCCTGTGAATGCTACCGAAGCGGTTTCCCCTATTGAGGTGCCATTTCCCTACGACTGGCACATATTTCTGAGAATTAAGTGCAGCGGGTTGTGGCCGCACTTATGGGCCAAGTCGGGAAGCTGCTGCATCAAAATCAGCTGCTCATTCTGCTCTTTTTCAGTTCCATGAGCATCGGAGAGTGAGCAATAAGAAAGGAGTTACTGCATAATACAGAACATAACTATGTATAATGTCAGGTTTGCTTATATCGTCGCTGAGCATGAAGTGCTTTTGGCCCGCCATAGACCATGGCTATAGCATGTGACTGTGCTACGCAGAAGTGGCTAAAATGTTCGGTCTCATGTGCAGTCGTAGTTTGTACTACGAGACTTTCAACACAAAGTGTACCATTCTTTTACACATACATGTGAAAATGTTGTTACAAGAGCAAAATCATTTGCTGTTACAGTAACCTAGTAATGTAAAATGTCTGCGGACAAACTAAACTCCTTTATAGGCTGTTGCATCTAAACATCTGTTACGTAGTCTTCCACCATCTCTCCAGTTTCCTTCAACATGACCGATCATGAGATGTTCTGAAAGGCATCATTTCATTTTTGTTTTATAATATTTTGATGGAAATTTTATCGAGCACTTCAGTATGTTCATCTGTCCCTTAGGAGCCAATGCTTGCTTCATAACAGCTTGTAGTTGTGTCCCGTTGAAGTCAGTTTGTGCATGAAGATGCTTTAGCTGCCTGGCTCTAGTGTGCCTTGTTTCTTCTATTTCCTTCTTGGAGATGGTGTACATTTATTTGTCTGATGTTGTGATGGTTTAGGGTCCGTTGTCCATTGGCCCTAAATTTGTTGCTCTTGTACGTCCGCATTGCCATTGGCATGCCTGTGCCTACCATTGTTTCCAATATATTGTTTGTGTTTATATCTATATTTTCACATCACTTATCTCTGCATTAAGCAATGTGCTTTAACCTGAAGGTATGCTGTCACATTTTGATATCCCACTCAACATAAAATTTAAAATTTGACATGAACATGATCACACAAACTTTGCATTTGCTTGAGTGCATTAATGCCGGGCATTATCTTTGGCATTTCTGAATGCGGTGTTTAGTCCAAGGCTATTGTCTCAGCCGTACATATCAGCCTGCTTCATGAGCAGCAATGAAACATTCATGATGATCCATGAAACATGATTGGTTGATTGATTGATCCTTACTTTCTTTGGTCACAGAGCCATTGCTTACATCACAGACCTTTCAAATGTAAAACACTTGTGGAATGGCATTGGCCTTGAGCTAGGGCTTTCATGCTGCAGTCGCACAACAGTGTCTAATACGGTGCAGTCATTGTCATTGTGGGAGCCATGCCCATTGCTAGGCTGGTCTCAGCTCAACACGTGCTGCGCGCTGGTGATGCACGTGAGCCGTGCTTCATGAGCAGCGACGAAACATTCTTGCTTTCATTGGTCACAGAGGTATTGGCTAGACCACAGTCCTTTATTAAACATAAAACACTTGGGCAGTGGCATTGACCTTCAGCTGTGCTCTTTCACACTGCAGTCTCACGACAGTGCCTAGTACAATGCAGTCGTCGTTGTGGGAGCCATGTTGAATATTGTGCGCGTCGCGGTGCAGACGAGGAACTAGGGGGAGTGTAATGGGTTTTAGCTTGTTGCCCTTGGGTTTCTTCTTGGACGCCATGTTCGGACGGCATTGTGCTCTGCACCAGTAAAGGCTGCAGAAAGGATTTTTCCACATCGTTTTTGGTGCCAAAGACTCGGGAAGCCAGCCTTCACTCTCGTGAGCTGTTGCTTCAAATCTGGGATGTCCTTCTGCTACCAGACCGTCATGGATTGTGTCGATAAGAAGCGGGCGTCTCGTCGGAACGAATGCTTAAGGACGGTGAATGGTGTGAACAAACTCATCAGTTCAGAACAGTTCAACCTCTCTGAGCCTCATGTGCTCCATAGCCGACTGTACATGGTGAAGGCTGAATTATCTGCGCTGAACCCTGAGCTGGGGACCTTCATGACAGACGAGCAGGTGGCAGAAGATTACGATTCTGTTCTGGAATATGAAGACGCTGCTATCGGTGCACTGGCCCTGCTAGAGCATCATATTGACCGGCTCAATGTTTCATCACCGTATTTGATGACGCAGTCTTCTGCAAAAACGGATGGGAGCCAACCAGAGACGCCGTATATGGGACGAATGCAACAATGTCAGCGTGAGTTTGTTGCACAATTGCCCAAACTACAACTTGATGCCAAGGCTGGTTCTTCAATTCGACACGAGCATGTTCAGTTTGATATTCCTGCTAGAGTACAGCGCTTGAAAGAGAGCTTCGAGGCAATGCCCACAGACTCTAATGACTTTGAAGAGGATGATGGATCACTGCTAAAGGCAGTTGAGCGCAGTAAGCAACTGAAAAAAGAAATCTTCGAGGAACTTGAAAAGCCCACTGGAGCTATTGGTGACAACAAGCTTGGCATTACAGACCCCGATATTGAGAGAGACTTGGAGACTCGGAAGCAGGACTGATATATGAATGTCGCATTTAGCAATGCGTATTGTGGTCCAGAGGAGTCGAAGCTGCAGGAACCTTTGGGTGATGCAATGGAACTAGACGACTGGGACGAGCGGCAGAGTGGTGATGGTGAGGAATGTAATGAGGAACCAGAGAACGAGCCAGATTTGACAGAGAACTGCTACGGCACTTATCCAGGATACCAGAATTATGGAGAAGAACAATTTGGTTCTAAAGGGAAACATGGAAAGAGAGAAACTTATTGGAAAAGGTCCCTTTCTGCCAATGCTGTGGGCAGGAAGAGCGCTGTGTTAGACCAGATCACGATGTTTGAGGAATACTTTGACGAATACTACAATTTGACCACTGAGGACATCGTTGGAGAAATGCCAGTTCACATTCGGGGCTGTTCTACTGCCTTGAACGAATTTGGCTTGACTATACAAGCATTGTTTGCAGCGAAAGAGGAGGTGCTGAGTCGATACCAGTTTGTCAAGGAAGCCTGCCTGCACAAGACTGGAAAGGAAAGGACGCAAGACCTATGCACATTCCGGGTGTGAAAGATCTTCACCAGCTCTTATGCCAAAACTGCTAAGACGATGCCTGAACGAAGTACATACGGTGAACCAAGAAACTGGAAAAGACAAAAAATAGAAAAGGTGCGCGGGCTTGTCAGTGGAGGTGCTCCTATGACGGAGTATGCTGGATCTTATTTTTAAGCACGGACGAGGCTTGTGGAATTTCTCTCTCCACCACAACCAGACTTACACATTTGTTGGGGCGGAGGACGTTGAATATTGTGCATGTCGCGGTGAAGACGACGAGGAACTGGGGGAGTGTAGTGGGTGTTGAGCTTGTTGGCCTTGGGTTTCTTGTTAGACACCATGTTCGGACGGCATTATACTCTGCGCCAGTAAAGGCTGCAGAAAGGATTTTTCTACAAGCCATGCACATTGCCCAGACAAGGCTAACACATCCTGAGTACATACTGAGGCTGTTCTTCCGAGTACATTGTGTTGTCCTCAGGATGTCCCCATATGAGCCTAAAATCGTCCTCAATGAGTCTAATTGTCCGGCCCCAGCACATCTTCAAAACGTCCTCAGAGCAGCATTCGGGGATCTGTGTAGTATGCATTCAGGACGTATTCAGGACTGCACTCAGGGATCTTTTAACACGAAAGTGTTTTATGCCGGGGTCCGCCAAGAAACCAGTGACGTACTTCCGTAACAGCGTAACGGAAGTGGATCTTTGAAAAAATGAACTTACATTCATAATGAAGTTCCACCCAAGTGGACTCGAACCCACATTCACCAGGGATTTGACGAAAGGTGCTGCGTGCTCTACCGACAAACCACCGCAAAATTGGTCATAGGTGCAACAGTTGGGCTTTATATGTTCACAGTAGCATTTTACGAGTTGCACTTCACACCGTCTGGTTGAAGAAAAGGTGTTTAGTATATTGAACTACACTGCTTAACAAGCGAAATTACCCCTAAATTAACATCGCGTCCCTTAAACTGCATGCTTGGATCGCTTAGGTTCGCTGCCGTGGTACCGCCATCTATGTATCATGGATAGAGGGAACCAAACTGTCGTGCGAATTTTCACCAGTAGTCAGCGCTTCAATAGTCTTCGCGCCTCCACCGCAGCAGAAGTTAGGGGCATGGCGGCGTCAAGGTCATCAAGGCGTCATGACGGTGCGTTCGTCGGGCATAGTGATAACGCGGGTGCTACAAAGTTTATCCTGCATGGCCAGCTGTGTTGAGTTGCGACGTGCACTGCTCCAGGAATGCAAGGATGGCCGTCCACAAGCAAATGATTGGCATTTCGTTGCAGTCGGCTGCGTTCTCACAAAACGATCTGCTGACAATCCGTTCGGTTTTGCTTTCCACAGCCGTACTTGTCTCCGCCCTCCGCGCTCGAGTCTGGCCTTGCGCTTGCAATGTCAGCAGACGCTCATTGCTTATGGCAAGTTTGCGCAGAGCTCTGGTGCGTGCAATTCAGTGTTTCTGGAGCAATGCGAGTCGTTTGGGAACTTTCCCTCGTTTGCAACTGTGGAGGATCCCTGTGCCATGTTGAGGTGCCGCTGATGTCTACATGTAATGTGTTCACATGTTCACAGCACCCAAACAATTTCCCACCCCTCGATTCGCCAGACTGCCGCTTATGAATTCCACAACTTCGCCAAGACAGGTTTCACTTTCGTGTTATACCGATTCCTATGACAGGGATCAACCACATTTTTTTAGGATGTATTCAGAGAATTTTAAGGTTGTGCTGCACTTACAGAAAATCTGTCTATGAAATGTGACTGTTTACCGCTCATGAATACTGCTCATGAGTACTAGGAGCCTTTTCAACCAGTGCTCAGTAAGTTGCCATGCTAGAGCAAAATGCAAACACATGGTGACACTAAAAAATGCCTTATTGATTTAAGCTTGAAACATTGCAGAATTTTAAATATGGAATGTACTCGACAAAACCACGTTGCTTGTTAAAACTTCGCTAGAGGAAATTTTAAAAGACATAATGAGTAGGTCAACAGCATGACAGAAATGACAGAGTGCAAGTCAGACACACAGAATCACTGTGACAGTAGCCACTAGACCACTGTAATGGAGCTTCTTTTGATAAAAGAAAATACAGTAGAGAAAAGTTGTTGAAAGTTAAATAACTTCTTTCTTATTCCATGAGCATGGTCTTAGGTCTCTTGGGCAGGACAGATTTTAAGAGAGTTAAGCTACAGTTACCAAAACTTGAATCAAAGGCTTTGTTGGGTATATGAAGGGGGAACACCAGCCTTACAGTTAAAGAAATGAAAAAAATTCATGTTTCGAAAATGGTATTTCCTAAACATTGCATGTTCATGCGGATAAGTGTTGGCCAACTTCAGCTTTATGCTGATAAGTTGGCTGACAAAGAAGTTTTAGATCAAAACAACACGCACAGCCAAACGACATGTATAAACAATTAGTTTTGTGGCCTTTCACATGTAAATGACCCACAGGGGCGTCTGCTTCTGCAGGCGTTTGGTGTGTGGCGACACCATGGACCCGAGCCAAGGGGGGGGAGGGAAAAGGGGATCCTGGGGGTTCCTGGGGGATGTCCAGGGTAAAGGGGATCCTGGGGTTAAGCCAACGCCGGGTGTGTTGCCTTTTCCGGGGGGACCTTTCAGGCCCCCCGGAAGAGGCAACACACCCCTTTGGCCTGTGCTTCCTGTAGACGGCACCCCCGGATTGACCCGCCCGGGGGAAATCAGCTGTCGCCTTTTCCTGTCTCTCTCTCTGCACCCCTTTGTCTTTTCCTAACTTTAAACCTGTCCTGTCTTCTACTCTCTTCCATGTATTTCCACTTTTCCTGGTGGCAAGGGTTAACCTTGTGTGGATAGCCAACCTTGGTTACACATTTGGTTATGGTGACGATGTACTGCTGACGTGCACACATCCTGCTTAGCGATGTTGTCGCGTCCCCTTGTTGTGCTCGGTGGTGGGTGGCAGGCGTCATTGCTGAATAGACATTTATGTTACGTTGTCGAGCTTTCCTCCACTTCCAGATCGTCCTCCTTACAAGAGGGGGCGCACCGATGCAGCAGCTCACATCCTCTTCAAAACGAAAGAAAGCCCCAAGTTTCACGTTCTACATAGCGAAAACCCAGAAAAGACCATTCGTACAATGTCGCTATTCCTTGTGGCAAAGTCTCTCTCTGAAGCAATAGGTCTAGGTTACAATGTAACAAAGATGGCCTCTGGTGACTTGCTGCTTGAGCTATGTGATCAAGCACAGTATGGCAAACTCGAAACTCACAACCGTCTGAAATACCCTGTCTCCGTAACCCCTCATCGATCACTGAACACAGTTCGTGGTGTAATATCCGATGCAGACCTTTTAGAACTGTCTGAAGAACTTCTCGAAAGTTGGAAAGAGGAACATGTAATGAATGTGCAGAGAATTACGATAAGACACGAGAGCAAAGATTCCAACGAAGCACCTTATACTGACATTTCCCATGACAGACTTACCAGAGTCCATTCAGACAGCTTACATCAAAATCCGCGTCAGGCCCTATATCCCCAGTTCCCGCCGCTGTCTTCAATGCCAAAGATTCGGCCACGGCTCCTAGAGCTGCCGTGGTCGGCTGACTTATGCTAAATGGGCTGAGAATGGTCAATCCGCAGACGACTGTCAGGGAGAACCTCACTGTGCAAACTGTGACGGCGAGCACCCCGCGTACTTGCGGTCATGCCGCAAATGGAAATTAGAAAAAGAGATTATATCTTTAAAGGTTAAACAAAACATATCCTTCAAGGAAGCACGTCAGAGATTTTCAATGGTGAAAGGCACATCTTATGCCGATGCAGCGTCTCGGGGCTGCACCACTTCGGTAAAAAGCAGCTGTTAGGGTCACGGACAGTGAGCCTACAGTTCCACCATCAGCCTCCATGAAGGGAGCAGCCAAGGCTGTCTCACCTTCTACAAAACTGCCAGCTACACCAGTGGTCTCTGGTAGTGCTGGCAACAGCCAGCGCAGCTCGGACCCTGTGTCAACACCATCGACTTCCTGGCTGGTGGGCACACAGGCCTCGTCTTTCATGGCGGGGCATTCCGAGCGTGTCCAGCGTTTCACACGAAGCAATAAACACAACACCCAGCTCAATGGCGCAGTCAGCACCCAAGGAGCGTTGAGGCTCCCTCGATTACTCCAGAAAAGAAAAAAACACCCATTACAGGACCCAATAAAAATAAGTGGACTTTTTTTTGCACACATGGCACACATTGTTGTTTTCCAATGGATACAATAATTCAATGGAACGTCCGAGGACTTCTCCGAAACCTAGATGACGTCCAAGAAATTATAAGTGTATTTAGGCCATAAGTGCTTTGTGTGCAGGAAACACATTTAAATTCGAAAAATAACAGCTTTCTCAGAAGATACATGATTTCCCGTAAGGATCGCGAGGATGGTAGTACATCATCCGGTGGTGTGGCGATTATCCTTGATAAGAGTATTGCAAGTCCACATTTGCCACTTCAGACGGCCCTCGAGGCAGTGGCTGTTCGAGCTTTACTTCTCGATAAACTTCTCTGTTTGCTCTCTTTACATCCCTCCGCATTATCAACTCAGGAGACATGAATTGCAGGTATGAAGAGACCAATTACCTGAACCATATTTGCTTCTTGGTGTTTTAATGCACACAGTAATCTATGGGGCGACTCTCGCTGCAATGCGCGAGGCCGCCTAATCGAACAGTTTCTTTTCACTTCTGGTGCATGTCTCTTGAATGAAAGTGAACCTACATATTGAAGTGTTGCAAACAAAACGTATTCATCTATAGACCTCAGCATTGCATCACCTACAATTTTACCATATCTTAAGTGGAGCATTAAACATCCTTACGGGAGTGATCACTTTCCCATCATTCTGAGTGCATCAATATTGGACTGTTCTCCAGAAGTGCCTCTCTGGCAGGTTGATTCAGCTGATTGGGAACTGTTTGAAAGTCTCACTCTTATTAATTGGGCTGATATATGTGCTTTAAGCGTGGGTGTTGCTGTCGAATACTTTACAGCCTTTCTAATCAATGCCTCGTCCAAATCCCTCAAACCACTCGGTGATCTAGCAAACGACGCATTCCCTGGTGGAACGATGAATGTCGCAAAGCACGTAGGAAGCAAAACAAGGCGTGGAGGTTGCTTCGCGAATCTCCGACAGCGGAAAATTAATCAATTTTAAGCAGACCAAATCTCAGGGATGAAGAACGCGCCGACAGGCGAGAAGAGAGCTGGCAAAAATATGTATCGGGAGTGAGCTCATATACAGATGAGTCAAAGGTTTGGAACAGAGTTCCTCGCTTATTTCTCGATTTTTATCCTCGCTTATTTTACATTGGTATATATATTTAAAAATGGTTGGAAATTTCTGAACTACTGAAGACCTGTGCAGACTGCGCAACCTGTGTGGTTGTGTGGTCCAGTGCTTTGGAAAGCACTGGACCACACAACCACCAGCTTAAAAATTCTTGTCAAGAATTTGATTTCAGCGTAAACGGTTGGGAAGTGTGGGGGGAGCCCTGCCCCCTCTGGAAAAATGTTAGGGGCGGGGTCCCCCCACAGGTACAGTCTGTTTCACACTTAGGGGAAATCTCGGAGCGCGTGGCATCGCGATGCGGCCAGCACTGCAGTCGCGCGCCAGCAGAAGCTTGCGCATGCTCAAACGCTTCAGGGGTATAGTGTTGAATCGCGTCGTCTCTTACGGCGGCGCGCGCTGGCCGCATTGTCGGGCGGCGCGTGGATTTCATTGTTACCGCGAGAACTGGGCTCTGTACTAAACGTTGCACGACGCCTACCTCTCAGCCTTTATTGACGATAATGGGGCTCTAGAAAGAGCATTTGACAGCATACCTTGTTTGCTCTCTCGAAACGCCGTGTTGGTGGTGAGTGCTCTCACGCATATTTCTTCACTGTGTGTGCACTGCAGTACGCTGCGAATGAGCTCGCATCGTGCGTGGTCTTTATTTCGCGCTAAACAAAACAAAGCACTCAACAGTGACTGCCGTGCAGCTATACATGTTTAACACAATAAAACAAATGGGAAATGGGAAAATTCAAGAAACGCTTTACGTTGAGAACAACCTGCTTCTTCTCGAAGACATTTCATTATAGACCAGTCAGGACTCGCTCTTCGGCGCCGAAATGCACGCGTGACGCTTCGAACTTCACTTAGTACCTCGTCAGGTCCTGCAACTGCTGTTTTATGGTCTTAAATCGGGATAGCGGCACGGCAGCCACTGTTGAGTTCTTTGTTGAGCAAATGAAGACCACGCACAATGCGCGCTCATTACGATGCCTTCGTTGTCGCAGCGTACTGCGGTGCAAACACAGCGAAGAAATATACGAGAGAGAAAACAAGGTATGCCGTCAAATGCTGTTTGTAGGACCCCATTATCGCCAATTAAGGCTGAGAGGTAGGCATCGAGCAAAGTTTCATACAAAGGATCGGCCCAGTTCCCACAGTAACCATGAAAGGCGCGTGCTGTCCGACAATGCGGCCAGTGCGCGCCACCGTAGCAGACGACGCGGTTCAAGACTACGCTCCTGGAGTGCCTGCGCACGCACGAGCTGCTGCCGCCGTGTGATTCCTGCGCTGGCCGCATCGCGATGCCATGCGCTCTGAGATTTCCCCTAAGTGTGAAACAGACTGTACATAACAAATGTTAACAAGTGCCTACATAACAAATGTTGCCAGGGCAGTGTTTGAGGTACATTGGAGGGAAGTGTGTTAAAGACCAGAATTGACCTGAGTTGTAGAATTAATGCTGCCTTTGAAGAAAGGTTACCTCTATCACGCAAAGCACAGGAACATAAATGGCAGAGAAAAAAAGACGTCTGTAGTTCAAAGTCTACTTGTTAATAACCACTGCATGCCAGCTTAAACATTTAGACCTAGAGACTTGGAGTTACTACCAGATACCGCAACGACTGTGGGCAAATTGGGTGTCCTGGAGAGGATTTAAGTGGTTATTGCAGAAATACCTGGACACTAGAACTGGAATTTGTGGCGTGAGTTACAAGCAAGAGACACTGAAGCCTAGGCTGTGTCATCAGTTCTGTCTGTGTCAACTCAGACCCTGGGAGCGTATCGAACCAAGCTTACCATTGCCTTTTTGCTAATAACTTATGTTCTTGCAACAACTACCTGCAGTGATTCAACCAGATAGTTCACTGCAAAACAGCTGCACACTGATGGACAAGTTTGGCTGTCTGAGGTTCTTCCTAAGAGATGACAGGGCACTGGATATTATGGGCCTGCCAACTAGAAAAGTACGCTATAAGCACATCATTGAAAAACTGAAGAATCACTTCAGTGGCTGAACACATGTCAAGCAAGAATACTTTTTCAGGCTTTGCATGTTGCCTTCATTTCATTCAAACCACCTGGCAATTTCATGCAATCATGAACAGGTTGTCCTCAGTGTGTGAGGACTGGAGTGTGGACTAGAAACACTTAGGCGAGCAAGGCATCCTTTTTCTTTAAGCTGTGTAATGTGTTGCTACAGGTTTAACCACAACATAATGATACATAACCTAAGATCTCATGGCCGACAAAGTGGTAACATAACGTCTATCACTGAGCTTGACTATTATTATTATTTTTATCTATCAGAGTGAAAGAGATCAATGAAAAGACCGATCCTTCCATGAGGAGGTATTGTCCACGACAAGTGAATCTCACAGACCTATTGACAAGCGAAGTTTCAATAGACAAGCTGCTGTCACATAGCATGTGGTGGTATGGACCAGACTGGCTAAGCGAGTCACAGGATAGATGACCAGTGTGGCCCCAACAACCTATCAGCATCAACGATAGGATAATCTGTGAAATGATTGCCGTTCACATTGCAATCTCAGGTGAGCCAAAGGCAAGATCACTTCTGCACATTGAGAGCTACAGCATAATCGAACAGCTGCTCATGGTCACAGCATGGATATTCCGATCCATCGAACACTCCCGACGCAAAGATGGAGCGCACACTGGTTTGTTATTAGCCAAAGAGATCTCGATTGCAGAAAAATGCTGTATCGGGCATGTACAGCATCTGGCCTTTAGCAAAGATAAGGGCTCTACTTCAACAGGTAGGTCTACAAAGGCAGCCTCTCACCTCAAAGACCTCAACTCATTTTTGAATGCCAACAGCATCCTTTGGGTCGGTGGGCGTTTGTTACAGCTTGACTCATCTGAGGAAGTAAAACACCCAGTTATCCTTCCTCACGATCATCACTTTTCTAGGTTGCTAACGATGAGAGCACACTGCGAAAATGTTACACGGAGGAGTGACACCCTGTCACAGCTGCGAGAGCGCTTTTGGATCTGCCAGGCATGAACCTTGGTGAAAAAGGTCATACATGGTTGCTATACGTGCAGGTGCTTCAGAATTGTCCCTGGCAATGCTCCAACTGCTCCCATAGTGCATCACTGTTTAACAACGACGAACCCATTGGAAGTAACCGGAGTCGGCTTTGCAGGACCTCTGTTGTGACTGTAGCTGGAGACAAAATGTTACATTGCGCTCTTCGCATGTGCCACATCATGAGCAGTGCAGCTCAAGCCGGTTTCCAGCATGACTTCAGAAGCCTTCCTCATATTGACGCCAAGCAAAGTGCCCACCTCGGAGCAAGTTTCGAGAAGCAAGCTCCCCACTACAGGCACCGATCTCGAGCCGAGGGAAGACAACGAAGAGCGCAGTTGTTCGAGCGTTCTTTTGGTGCTGGCCATCATTAAAGAAGGCTGTCCTCTTCCGCTGATCGTCTGTTGCTTGTCTTCGTGACATCTTTATGACACTTTGTAGCACAAAGGGGTTTAGGGGCTACCTTGTGTCATTTGGTCAGACAATGCAAGAATGTTTAAGACGTCAAAGGACTTAGAGAAGCTCTTCAGTTGCTTTCCCAAGAAGACGTAACGGCATACGTGTGCCAGACGAGCATCACCTGGAAGTTTATTCCTCCCAGCACTGGAAAACTGGCAGCTGTCACCCTTCAGGCCATGCTCATATCATTTTGTTAAAGAAACACTGTTTCCCAAAACAGCTTGCGATCTTCCACATCAGTGAAATTTAACCATGGCACCAGTAACATAACAGCCACACCCATTGGCTGTCTGAAACGACTGATGCAAATGAGCAGCATGCTCTTTCCACTGAGGGCAAGAATTCCCTCGACCCGCCATGAAGGTCTAGTGGCAATGGTACTAGGCTGCTGATCTGAGGGTCGCGGGATCGAATCCCGGCCACCGCGGCTGCATTTCGATGGAAGTGAAATGTTGAGGCTCGTGTATTGTGCGATGTCAGTGGACGTTAAAGAACCCCAGGTGGTCAAAAGCCCTCTAGTACAGCATCTCTCATAATCATAGCTGGTTTTGGGACGTAAAACCCCAGAAATCAATGAAGAAGTTGCTCAAAAAGACAGCAATTTTCTACAAGATCAAACAAACAATTGGGTTGCACTACTGCCATTCCACATGCCAGAAATGCTTGCATTCTTGTCTGACAGCCATGTGAAAGAGTTGAGAAATGTAGCTGTCTTGTTCCGCGGTGACACATGGCTGCGTCTCTCCAATGTCAGAATTCTTGGAAAAACGAGACTGCCATGCAATGATTAGACCAGATTTTGACTGCCTTGGCTGGTTGAGCTGAATCGCTGCCAGTGGCTGGTGGCTGCAGCTGGCACTGCTCCATTCATGCTCTGCCTTTCTGAGAGACATGCACGAAGAGCACTCATACAGCATTTCTGACATCAGCTCACTGACATAATCTGAAAAAAAGAAAAAGAAAGAGCAGCGTCATGTGTTTTGCAAACAGCTCTTCAGAATACTACATACTGTAACTGGCATTGCTCCTTACTCTGCAGACAATTTCGGATCCCTTCTTTGCATGGAGAAACTTCCTTTTTCACCTTTGCACACAATTCTTTGTAACTGCTTGCTCTCGGCCTGCATTTTCATTCTGCTGCAGAGCTGCAAGCTGCATCCTGGGAAGCATGCAGCAACATTTCAAGAGTTCAAGCACTTTGAGCATGAAGCCAAGAACTTGGGTGTACTTTTGTATTAAAAAATAGGCAAAATATTGCCCAAGTGAAACACCTTGCATGCAGATTTGGGGGCATATCGAATGAGGAGGCTATGGAAAGATTCCAGGCTGTACGTCTGCCCAGATGGAGATAACTGCCCCATGTCCTTCAACAGTCCCTTCTCCATTGCAATTGTCACCAGCTGTGCGTAAGCTGGGGTGCCTAAAATTTTTTATTTTCTGTGAAGCCTGCCAAGCCACAACCAAACAAGAAACTTACCTGGTATCAACCACTTTCCATTTGGCACATCCCCGTGCAGACATCTAGGGTATGGGCTGTCGTGGCCTGTGTGTACATTAATTACACGGTTGAGCATGCCTGAAAAGTGGATGAGTACACAAGTATGTTTTACCTTACATTACACTGACAAGGCAGTAGCCACTGAAAGGTAGCTTCATTCCCTCCACCCCAATGATTGTGCAACTACTTAGTATATGAAGTAAAAAAAAAGTACTGAGTACATAGGAACATTTTTTTCCCTCTGAATTCCATGACATTAATCAACAAAACAGCAGGCATGTGATTGCAATGGTTTCTTCATTTATGAAGCTACAATAAATGTTATACGGTAGCCAATGTATCAGACTGTTTTCATTGCTTGGCTTATGTCAGTTTTTCTAATGTCACACGTCTAGACCACTTAATGAGCAAACAGACAATGAAGCCTAGGAAAACATAGGGGAAGTTAATTGTGATATTGTAATTGTGGAGAAAGTAGAAAGGAATTAAAGTGGACGAAAAGACAAACCTGCCCTCGGTGGGACCCGAACCCACGACCTTCGGATGTCGCGTCCGATGCTCTACCAACTGAGCTACAAGGGCGGTCGTCCCCCCGTCCACTTTATTGTGTATTTATGTAGGTATTATCCTGGGAGTGTTAGGCAGCGCCACTCGAGGCCAAGGCGGCGTGTGTAGAACACACTTTCTTGCCAGGAGGCGTCACGTAGAACGTGAACTTAGACGAGATGGCTGCTGCCCAATAAGCCCTCGCATGCTACCTAAGGCACCAAGTCTGCCGCAACGAGGCCCAAGCTATGAAATAACGAAAGGGAAGGGGTCAAGGGCTCGTTCTTTATTTGTTAGAAACAACTTAATGAGCAAACAGATAATGAAGCCTAGGAAAACATAGGGGAAGTTAATTGTGATATTGTAATTGTGGAGAAAGTAGAAAGGAATTAAAGTGGACGAAAAGACAAACCTGCCCTCGGTGGGACCCGAACCCACGACCTTCGGATGTCGCGTCCGATGCTCTACCAACTGAGCTACAAGGGCGGTCGTCCCCCCGTCCACTTTATTGTGTATTTATGTAGGTATGATAATACCTACATAAATACACAATACACAATTTGTCGTCGTCTTCTCACTCATCGTCCTCTTTTCTTTCTCTTCACCCTCTGCTGCCCCCTTCCAGTTCTTCATTCTTTTCTTCATCGTCAACTTCTGTGCTTTCTTCCTTTTTGTTCATTGTCATTTCTCCTTTTTTCCCACCTCCACCCACTTTTTCCATGCCTTCATCGATGAAACTACAGCCTGCGACTGACAAACATATGATCTCCTGAAACACAATTCCTACCATTCTCAGCTGTGGCTGCGAATACAAGATGCCCAGCCATGTGGTGAGAGTCACTTCCCGGTTTACATGTACCGAACCTTTTGAACTGGGTTCCAATCTGCACATGCATGGAGTTTTCTTCGCATAGAAGATGGCAGTGGTTACAGACACCGCTGGCAGTGGACAGCCTTGCCAACAATTTTGGCCATTGTGACAAGCCCATAACTGCTTATGCTATAAAATTTTTCTGCAATGTGCAAATGAAGCTTAACCCTTTAACTGGCAAGATAAGAAAAAAACAGCGGAAACATTTTTTGCTGGTTTATTTCTTCTTTAAAACAACCACAGAACCACCAAAACAAGTTTCATCATGTTGAGCTCCTCTATCTTCTTTAGTTTTTTATGAAACAATTTCGTTGATCTGCCACTTAATGGTAAAAAAATGAGGCCAAAAAAAAGTTTTTTTTATATGGAGCTTTCTAACGAGTGCACTCTAGTTATTTTTTCATCACTTTTTCAAAAATACTAGTTGGTGTGAAAAGTGAGAAAGCAGTTGTTTCCGCTCTTCAGGCAAAGAAAGACACCTTCAGAAGACACCGACGCCGATGACACCGAAGAAGACACTGACAATGATAATCGACCACGCTCTAGACTGGTTGTCGTCGAGCGATCTGGGCTACTGGTCATGCTATAGTCCTGGGTCGGTTGCGCTTCTGAAGTATCAGCGTGCACAGTTTCATCACTTGTCATCATCACTCGAGTCAAGTTCAGAGTCATTTGGATGCAGTGGAACAAGAGCAACACCCTTGTCTGTTTCCCGCATTCCATAGAAGATGTCTTTGTCCATTCCTGCAAAGAAAAAGATCAGTGAGTTCTACGAAAATCCACTCGCGTCGTTCCACTTTGAAACAGACCGTATTCACGGCACAATGCTTTGATGGTGAAAAATGACCGAGTATTCATGGCTCTGACTGCATGCGCAATAGCTTATCCGGCTTTATTTGCGATAAAAATATTGTTACGGGGCGTGTAGGAGGGTTTATTCGAGGTAGCTGGGCGGCAAGCCATATGGCGGAACTGCCCGTCGTTCTCCTCTTCTTCCCTGCTCTGTGTACCTCCTTGTTGTTGCTGCTGCTGCTGCTCCACTACCATTTGACGCACCGTATCATCGCTCCCCTCGCAGACGAAGCCCTCCGGGCGAGAAGTCAGTCGGGCCGGCGCTGAGTGAAGGGCTTCAGCCGTGCTATGTGCGTGATTTCGGTCTTGGATGACCGTCTGCCCGTGGCATAGAGCCGCGCAATTCTGTAATTGACTTCGCTGAGGCGTTCGACGACAATAAACGGTCCATCATAGTTGGCGAGCAGTTTTTGGGAGAGGCCACGTTTACGGACAGGGGTCCATAGCCACACTAAGTCACCCGGGGCGTAAGTGACCTGTCGGTGTCGACTGTCGTATCGCAGCTTATACCGCTTCTGCGAGGCTAGGGTACGTAATCGCGCGAGGCGCCGAGCCTCCTCCGCGCGGCAGAGAGTTGCGGCGATACAAGTGTCCTCATGCATGCTAAAAGGAAAGATGGTGTCCAATGTGTACCTCGGCGGACGGGCGTAGAGGAGAAAAAACGGGCTGTATCCGGTGGTTTCGTGTTGCGCAGTGTTGAATGCGTACGTGACGAACGGCAGCACGTCATCCCAGTTCTTGTGATCCGAGCCAACGTACATGGAAATCATGTTCACTAGTGTTCTGTTCGTCCGTTCTGTCAGCCCATTGGTCTGCGGGTGATAGGGTGTGGAGTGTCGCAGGTGGGAGGCGCAAAAGCGAAGTAGTTCTTCAACGACATCAGCTGTGAACTGGCGCCCACGGTCGCTTATTATCACTCGAGGAGGCCCATGACGAAGTATAATGCAATGCAGGATGAACTGCGACACCTCGTGTGCAGTTGCGGAAGGTAGTGCTGCCGTCTCGCAGAATCGAGTGAGATAGTCGGCACAGACTATGATCCAGCGGTTGCCCTTGGAAGAACGTGGGAATGGGCCGATGAGATCGATGCCGACTTGCTCAAAGGGCAAGCTGGGGGGCACTACAGGATGTAAGCAACCGGGCGGAGCTGCGGTAGGTCGCTTGTGGCTTTGACATTCGGTGCAAGTGGCTACGTATGTCTCTGTTGTCTTGCGCATTTGAGGCCAGTAAAACCTTTCCTTGGCGCGATGAAGTGTTCGCGTAGATACTAAATGACCCGCAGTAGGATCATCATGCACAACTCACAAAACAGATGAGCGGAGAGATTCTGGCACCACCAGAAGAAACCGCGCGCCTATACCGGAGAAATTCTTCTTATATAGAAGCCAATCCCGAACACACTAACATGATGTTGACTCTTTCACAGTCGAGAAAAGCGGCACTAAGCTCGAGTCCTCACGTTGCGCTTTTGCAAAGGTGGTGGCATCTGGGAAGGCACGATGTACAGACGCAATAAGATGGTCAAAACCGTCGGCGTCACATTCCGTTACACGAAGGGGCATCCGGGAAAGGCAGTCGGCGTCAGCATGTCGTCGCCCGCTCTTGTATGAGACACTGAAGTTGTACTCTTGCAGGCGCAGGGCCCATCTTGCAAGGCGTCCAGACGGATCACGAAGATTCACGAGCCAGCATAGAGAATGGTGGTCGGTGACGATCGTAAAGTGACGCCCATACAGGTACGACCTAAACCGCTGCACGGCAAAAATAACAGCGAGGCATTCTTGCTCAGTCACCATGTAGTTACGCTCAGGTTTGCTTAGTGACCGACTTGCGTAGGCGATTACGTGTTCTTTTTCCTCGAAGCGTTGAACCAGGACGGCACCAAGACCAACACCACTCGCATCTGTGTGGACCTCTGTTTGCGCGGAAGGATTGAAATGCCGGAGGATCGGTTGCGACGTGAGCAGGAACTTCAGTTGTCGAAAGGAAGCAGAACACTCAGGCGTCCACTCGAAAGACGTGTTCTTATGCAGGAGACTGGTCAAAGGATAAGCTACGTCAGCAAATCGAGGAATGAACCACCTGAAGTAGGAGCAGAGCCCTAGAAAGCTGCGGAGTTCCTTCACAGATTTTGGTGGTTCAAATGCTTCAACAGCTTCTGTTTTTGCAGGATCAGGCCTAACGCCATCTTTGTCCACGAGATGTCCCAACACCAAGGCTTGACGCTCACCGAAATGGCATTTCTTTGAGTTCAGCACAAGACAAGCCTTCCGTATACAGCCGAGAACAATGCCGAGACGCATGTTGTGCTCGTTAAATGTGCGCCCAAAGATGATGACATCGTCAAGATAGCACATGCATATCTCCCATTTTAAACCTCGTAGAATAGTGTCCATGAAACGTTCAAAGGTAGCAGGCGCATTGCACAAGCCGAAAGGCATAACGTTGAATTCAAAAAGGCCATCGGGAGTTACGAAGGCTGTTTTCTCTTTGTCCTCTGTATGCATCGGGATTTGCCAATAGCCGGATCTAACATCTACGGAAGAAAAATAAGAAGCAGAATGAAGACAGTCTAAGGCGTCATCTATGCGCGGAAGGGGGTAGACATCTTTCTTGGTGACGCCGTTTAACCGCCGGTAATCAACACAGAAGCGCCAGCTGCCGTCTTTCTTTTTGACAAGGATTACAGGTGCCGCCCAGGGACTGGCAGACTCCTGAATTACTCCCTTGTGCAACATTTCTTGTACTTGCTCACCAATTATCTTGCGCTCACTCGGAGATACTCTGTACGGCTTCTGGCGTATAGGGTGCGCTGATCCTGTATTTATGCAATGGCGTACTCGAGACAACGGAATCGGGAATGTCTGGTCCTTCTGTGCAAAGTCGAACACTTGCGAGTGCTGGGAGAGAACAGTCACTAATTCGTGTCGTTCACCCGTGCAGAGCGACTTGCTCACCATCTGGAGTAATTTGGAGTCTAACTCGCTCGTATGGAGGGGCTCGTCTGTAGCTTCAGATTCCAGTGCAGCCAGGAACGTTGGCGTTTCTTCTGTGAAGAGAGCAAGCTTCATCCCAGCAGGTACAAGTATGGGCTGGGCCGCGTAATTCATTGCCCATAATCCGGCGTGTCCTTCAACCACTGACACTAAACAATGCGGAACCAAAACGTTCTTCTTTACACAAACCGAATGAAGAGGCTCTGTCGCGGCATCAAATGTGGTATGTTTGGTACCAGAGCAGACTACCGGGACGCATGCTGCGCAGAGTGCAGGAATGACTGTATCTTCGCAAACACAAAAGACGCTCTCGCTCTCTTCACGTGGCGAGTTCCCCATGAGTCCGGCCAAACCCTCACGCTGTATTGAGAGCTCCCCGCTATGACAATCAACTGCTGCACCACACTCCTGCAAGAAATCTATACCTAAAATAACGTCGTGGGTAGATCTAGGAATAACGGCAAATTCGGTTGTA